>JANHMN010000027.1:6502970-6509309 GCA_030674055.1 Rhabdomys pumilio
ATGTATGAAGAATTCAATAAATAAGGTCAGCAAAGCCTGGCTCGTGTGGCCTTACCAGAGAAAAGAAGTTGGCCATATTGTTTTTAACCTGCAGCAGCAGTAATCACACAGAATGGAGTAAATTTCTGAGGCTAGCTCTACTCTGGCCTTTAGTTTATTTCTAAGACAGAGAAGAGTGGACATGACTGCTGTAGCTAATGCTGGGTGGGTGCAGTCTCAGAATAGCATCAGACTGCTACCTAAAGTTCTCAGAAGACAGATACTGTCTTTTGTGTTTGAAGAGTTTGCTCCCCAGGTTGCAACACTCAACTCTCAGCTGACTAGGCTGACCTTCTGTGTTAGGTCCATGTAAGACAAACACCATTCTTTATTTTCTGGTCTTCATTCTCAGTGAATTAAATGTGAAGATGCTACTGGGTCATCTTCCATAGAGCTTGTACAGTTGCCTAAAATGCAAAGTAGTAACTTGTCTTCATTCTGATCAACAGTGAGTGAATGAGGCTGGAAATGTAGCTCAGTGACAGAACGCTCTGCGCTCCATACTGAGCACTGCAGAAGACATATGCAGACATAGTGTCTTACAGAAATATTCCGTAGAAGAAAAAGGGTTCTTTTTATGTCCCAAGAACCAGTCTGTGATTGTGTTAATGTGGGCAACTGTGATTTAGTGATCACTCTCCTCATAAGAGATTCTTGATCTGAAAAGAGAAGACCCACTGGCCCATTTCTACCTCACTTCCCAGAGATTTTCTAATATTGTGGAACAGCCCTTCTGTGACGAGCCATGGCTTATGAGAATCTCAGCACAGAAAGGATGCCTCTCGATGCTCACATTCAGCTACATCTGAAGCAGAGCAAGGCACTAGCTTCTGAATGAGTTGCCAGGGACAGCTGTGAAGTTAGGGCTGCTCAAGTCAGGGTGGGTAGAGAGAGGAGGCCATGCCATGGATCACATTGTCCTAAAATTCTAAAGCTCCCTTTGTTCAAAATGAGTTGTTTTAATATAGAGACTATCCAATGTGTTTAATGAGCCATGAACAAATCAGTATATATTATATTATACACTTATTATATATTATATACTATATGTTATATATTACATTCTACATTCTCTTTTCTATATTTTATAGTCTATATTACATATTCTATATTGTATATCACAAATACTATGTTATATTATCTGTCATATATCATATATTATATGTGCGTACGTCTCTTTTCACATTCTACTTACCCTATTTCCTACAGTCTTAAACTACACTCTAATTCAAAGAGGTTGTTAACTTTACAGATGTCACACAGACCGACATGCAAGTGGAATGCAATGCGTTATTTGAATAAACGCTCTCAGCATTTATCACAGTGTATTTAACATTATGGGTTATGAAACAACTTTGGTGGTCATTTGTAAGCACTGAGGAAGAAGGAAGAAGAGAAAGAGGGAGGAAGGATGGAGGAATGGAAGATAAGGAGAAAAACTGAGGTAAGGAGAGAGGGAGGGAAGGGGAAGAAGAGAAAAAAGGAAGAGAGTGAAGAAGGGAGGGAGACGAGTGAGTGAGGAACTAAAATAGGAGAATTTTCAGTGTGGTGTCCATGATGAAATATAGAATGATTTACTTTATATAGCTGTGTGTAGATGGGTTTACTAGATCACAATATAAAGTTTGAGTAAAGGGCTTGATAGTTACTGTTGCATTAAAGTATGTTCTAAACAAAATCTAAATGTGCACCACACCCAATTTTACCGTATAAATATGATAGTATAAAACCACAAAGTTTTAAAAATGTGGTCGAAATATGTGCGTGGATGTATAAAGATTTATATTGTTTTAATTAGTTTTTAAACTATACATACAGTTGTATGTCTTTACCTATGGGTGGAGGTCAGAGGTCATGTGTCACTCCTCAATCACTCCCCATACTGCTTTCTGAAATAGGAATGCTCACAGGGACCAGGAGCTTGCAGAGTAGGCTGGCTGGCTACAGCAAGTCCCAGAGATCCTCCTGATTCCACCTCCCTAGTGCTGGGATCACAGGTGCCTGTCACCATGCCCAGCTTTTTACATAGCTTCTGGGGATTAAATTCTGATCACTAGTCTTACAAGACAAGTGCTTCAGTGACTGAGTCATCGAAGCCTCTTTCAGTCCTTTTACTATTATTAAATAATTTATCCTTTAACACAAGTAGCATTTTTAAGAAGACAATTTTTTAATTGCATGATCACTATATTTTTCCCACTCAGTGTGCATCTTCCTTGTAAGGAGGCACAAAACTTTGCACATTTTCTATTTGAAATATGGTGAAAGTGACAACAGAGCAGAGAAAGGGAAGGCAAGCCAGAAGCCAGAGGAAGTGAATAAGGGATTTTCTCTGTTACATTTCTGACTGGGTGCCTGCACTGGAGAAGGGAGAACCTTTCTAGCTTTAGAGTCTGCTTTCCCTTTACTAGGCTAAATTGTCATTTTTCAGTATATCCATTCTCATAATGTTCTGCAAATCTATTCTTACTTTAAGAAAGGACTCATTTCACAATATATTTGCTTGACACAAGCCTGTGATTAGGGCAGTTTGCAAAGATTTGTTCTCCCTGATTTCTTTCCCCAGCGAGCAACTAGCAATCTGGAGAATATTTAATGCAGTCGTGACTCAGCTAGTCTTTTGCTGTGGTTTCTGTTCTGGGACCAGCAAGGGTATCTGGTTTTTTATTTTTTATTTTTTATTTTTTTTTATAGAAACCAAGGAGAGTCTTGGGAAAAATGACAAGGGTAGGCGTGGTCCTCCAACTCAGAGCTCTACCAACTCAAATTTCAGTTTTGGAACATTGAAAATAGTTTCACTTCCCACGATTCAGTGTTGAATTTGAAAATTAGGATCTTGTGGGTGGAATAATGCTTTCTTATTTGCCTTCTCATCTCTGCATGGATGAACCCCAGAGTAAAATACTTCACTAAAACAGAGTTGCATAAAATCTGCATTTGAATTATAAACTTTGTAAAGGACATTGCTTCTGAAAAAATGGAAAAAGGGATGATGGAAGCCACCATGATTGGATGTAATCTCCAAAAATAGTGATTCTGATTTAATTTGGCTAAAATGGAATGTTTGGTCTGAAACTATTCAGAAATACAAATATTTTGTAAGATGGAATCTAGCTTAAAAGATCTGACTGTGTTTTCATGTCTTTTCCTCACATAAAGTACAGAGTGTTTTGAAACATATAAATAATTGGGTGAAAACTTAACCAATCTAAATTATGAAAGTAGGCAGTTCTTAAGAGCAAAATGGACTGTGTGGTTTGGAAAGTCAATATAACAACTGGGTTCACTGAGTAGATTGAATTTCCCAAAACTCGACGTTCATATTAAATGTTTGCTATAAAATTTTAGTTAGGAGGTCTTATTGAATGCTTTCTCTCCATTTCTATTTTCAGTTAAACTTCTTTTCAGAACTGGCATGAAGTTTTCTTGAGACACTAAAATTAAAATTATCACGTGACTGGTACATTACTTCTGGGTACAAATCCAAAGGACTCTAAGTCAATATACCACAGAGACCCCATATATAGCCATGTTTATTGAACACAATAGCTAAGTTTTGTAATCAGTCTAGGTGTCCAACAGGCAACAGGGTAAAAGTGTGTATAAACAGTGGTGTTTCATTCAGCCATGGAAAGAATGAAATTATGCCATTTCCCGGAAAAGAGATGCAACTGAATATTCTTGTAAGTCAGAAGCAGTAAGAAAAATATTGCATGCCTTTCTCATTTGTGGGTTCAGAATTTCTTATAGACACACAAACTCTTGTGTGTGTGCATGTGTGTGTGCATGTGTGTGTGTGTGTGTGTGTGTGTGTGTGTTTCTATGTATGACATAAAAACAAGGAGCTTAAAGCAATGGAGAAGACTCTCAGATGGAGAAGGGGAGGAGACACTAAAGACTAAAAGCAGGAAGTTTGGGAGGGGTAAATATGGTTGAAGAACATTATATACTTGAAATAAATGATCTATATGAAACTTTAAATTTTGTACAATAAATATATGCTGCTCAAAATAAACTTCCAGGAGTCAGCCTGCACCAGACATAACTATTGTGACACAGAGAGTGATCAAAACCAGTTGATTGGTTGGTGGAGCTTCAAAAACAACTCAAGTAACTGTTGTGTAACTATAGACCTAAAGACATGCCTAGATGCAAATGTTTGATTACAAGAGTTGATGTATGGGATTTAGGGATCTTTTGGATGCAAAATGAATAATTTTACTTGTAATAAACACTGTGATGTAAGATAAATTGCCTTATTTAAGACAGCATACTTGATCCTCACACGGAGGCCAAGGTACACATTGTGCTCTGTCTCTGGATGGCTCATCACTATTTTTACAGGCTTTTGAGTTTCATCTTTGCTTTGAGCCTGGCATGTGAACTGGAGTCAGAAACCTGCACAAAACCTTCTGCTTCAAACTGTGTAAACACCAGTGGTTCAAATGTCAAGCACAGAGGATGAGAGTTAAAGAAGAGAACCAGAATCTGTGAAAAGATCCATGAGAAAGAAATACTAGTCACAATGTTCGTATTAACTCAGTGCTTCAGTCAGATTTGCAAAGTTAACCAGTGTTCCAGCCTCATCTTACTATTCATAAGTCTTTGAGCAGAGAAGGTGGGTGCTCATTTCATAGATAGAAAGATAATGTAGCATGCACACACAATGAAGTTGTGCACACATTAACTTCTGCTTGATGATATGAGGGCGTTGCCAAAAGCTCAGAGGTGGAGTGTGGGCTCATTCTGAAGAGTCTGTCGGTCAGTCTGAGCTTTTGCTCCACCTTGCACCAACAAGCTCCAACTCAACATAGAACACCTTATAGTAACAGCTCTGCAGCTGTACTGGTCAGCTTTTATTACCAATGTGACAAAACCTAGAGCTATCAGAGTTGAGGGCACCTCATTGGAGAAATTTCTAGGATCGGATTGACCTGTAGCCATGTATGTGACAGTGTCCACACTGATGATAAAACCCAAGGAACCAGTCCACAGTGAGTGACACCATCCCCAGACAGGCAAACTTCGACTGTACAAGAACACTAGCTGAGCACAAGCTAGTGAATGAGACAGTAAGTAGCATTCCTTTTTGGTTTCTACCTTCAACCTCCTGCCTTCGGTTCCTGCCTGGACTTCCCTTAGGGATGGACTATGACCCAAAAATGTAAGCCAAATAAGCCTTTCCCTTCTCAAGTTCCTTTTGATGAGGGTGTTTGTCACAGCAACAGAAACAAAACCAGAACAGCCACAGAGAGCCTGAGCAATTTCCTAGCAGGTTTTCACTAATTCCTTTGCTCTAGGCACTTGTGAGTACAGTTGGAGGAGGGGAGGCGGCGAAAACATCCCATAATTTCACCATCCCACCTGATTCTACAGTCATTCCCAAAGACATCTACAGCTTCTGGAACCACCTTGTCTTCATGTCATTTGCTCTTGTTTTCAAATAAGGCAGCTTTCCTGGGTCCTCATTGCTTTCTGCCTTCTTCCAGAAGCATCTCTGGGACTTGCCTGTGGTACTCACAGACTTTCTGGCTATCTCCTCTAGTTCTCATGTTAGAAGGACACGGTGATGCTTCAGAATGGGTGGTTGTATGGATTTTATTTGTATGCTTGGAAGCAGTTAGTCATTTCCTGGATGCTGCTCAATCAGAAACAGGAGTGGCTGGCTAACGGGCATGTTAAGTTTTAGTCTGTTGCTGCCCAACACAACATCAGTGGAACAACCATGCCACCAACTAGCGTGTTTTTTTTTTTTTTTTTTTTTTTAAGTTTTGGACCGCTAATATTTGCTTTTGTTTTAAACTGCTTTTTTCCCCCCATAGTAATCTCCCTGTCCATTGACTGCCAGTACTTGTAATTCCAATCCCATGTTTGTCTGGACAGCAATATCAGCAGTACCATATAAAACTGGTCTTTGCATGCACAGTCCAAATTTCCTGATATTTCTCAGGGCATAGCCATCATGACTTTGCAAAAGTTACTTACATAATTTGCCTCTTATGCTAGCCCATGTTCCTTTGCTTGTTTTTCTCATAACTTAACTGGGGACTTGAGAATATGTTTAATAATAGCAATTTAATCTGTTTTACTCAAATTTCATATGTTATAAGTTCAGAAATTTTATTTTGTGAATACTGACCAAAGTTCACAAAATGAGTCACTTCAAGTCCTTAGTGGTAGGACTCTGGAGCAGAATAACTAAATTGATCTGATTTTGGTTCTTTTCATTTTTAAGACTTATTCTTTTTTAACCGTGTGTGTGTGTGTGTGTGTGTGTGTGTGTGTGTGTGTGTGTGTGTG
>JANHMN010000027.1:6509319-6521782 GCA_030674055.1 Rhabdomys pumilio
GTGTGTGTGTGTGTGTGTGTGTGTGTGTGTGTGTGTGTGTGTGTGTGTATTTCTGTGTGGGTATATACATGTGAGGCAGATGGATGCAGAGGATGGAAGAGAGGGTTGAATCCCTGGAGTTAGAGTTTCAGAAAATTGTGAATGACTGAATGTTTATACTGTGAACTGAATCTGGGTCTTTCAGAAGAACAGTGTATACTCTTAACTGATGCATCTTCCCCTTTAAAAAAGTATTTATTATTAATGTGTATGTGCCTGTATAAATACGACAGGTACATACAGGAGCCAGAAGAAGTCAGAATTGGGTATCAGATGCCCTGGAATTGAAGTTATAAGCAGTTGTGCGTTGCCCTGTGTGTACTGGGAATTGAACCTGGATCCTCTACAAGAGAATTTTGTGCTCTTAACTGCTGAGCTGTCTCTTCATGCTCCATTTTCTTTTCTCTCTTTCTTTCTTTCTTTCTTTCTTTCTTTCTTTCTTTCTTTCTTTCTTTCTTTCTTTCTTTTAAACAAAAATAATTTGAGATGGAGTCTTTTTGCATAGGCCATGTTGTTCTGGAATGTACTATATACCCTAGGTTGGTCTTGAATTTATAAAAATCATCCTGCATCAGCCTCCCAAATGCATAGATTATAAGCCTCCACCACCATGTCCCACTATTAATTTTATCTGAAGAAATGCATGCTTTTCTTCTCTTTTTGTACATATTCACTTTAATTCTATTTGGGTTAACTAAACACAAACACCTAAAAATATACGATTATTGTTGGAATTCTCTAATAATTCAAATATTCCTTCAAATACATTGCCCTATGCATTCCACTGAAAGAACACTCACCACTCCTTAGGTTAAGTTTAATTGTAGGGATTGTAGATGGCAGATTAGAGCAGACTTACTCAGAAGGAATACATGACTAGAAATAATTCCATTTTCACAAGAATGCTGATAAGCCATGCTTTAAGATGTTTGTGCATAGTAGGTTTAAAGTGAGGTGATGATGATGTCATATGCATAGTGATCTTTCAGACAAAGCATGTATATCAATGGCAACTTGTTTAAAGATAGATGTATTTTTAAAAACCTGTTTTTAAAAAGAGACATTAATTAGAGTATTGTTCCTAATTGTCAGCTGATTAGGAATACTATATTCAATACTTTGGATTTGCCTGATACTGAATATTTGTAGTCTATTATATGAATAGTGATTTACATGCTTCTTTATGATAACAGTATATATCATTGATCATATCTATCTATCTATCTATCTATCTATCTATCTATCTTTCTATCATCTATCGTCCGTCCATTGATGTAGTATAGTTATTTCCTAATGACATGGCCATCAGACACAGTATAGAAGAGATTATCCTGGTTGCCTGCAGACTACCCAATAGGTATGACAATGAAATGAGGAAAAAACACTGCAATTATGGCCAGACCTGTGGTCATGGAAATAGGGCTCTTAACATCCCTCCTAGAACCAGAAGGAGAAGATAGCCAGACTCTCACCTGACATCCCTGTCTTCCAGTCCCTCTTGCATTCAACCTATATATGGTCTTGCGTGGTGCTAAAGTATACAGAAGGTGGAAAGTTGATTGTTTGATTGAGGATAAGACTCTGGTGATGCATCTTTTGTGAGTTGTCACCCATGCTGGGTAGAGGAGTTAGAATGATACAGGTGCCTAGTCTTGTAAGTAATCCCAGTACACTGAGTGGTCACTAAACTAGACACAAACTACATCTAGGGTGAGTAGCTTTCTCTTCATATCTTCCCAGGAAACTGTAAATACCACCTATTCACATAACTACCCATCTATACTCACCTTTCTGTTCAGCTAGCCTATCAGTCTGTGTACCCAGATCTCTCCACTATTCATGTTGTTGGTGATTTTTGCTTCTTAATCTTTTCACCAATGAACAGAAACATCCAAATAAAGAGAACTTCTGAAGGTTATTTAGCTAAAATTGGAATCAAGGTCTCTGAATTCAATTATCCTACTTTTTATCAACTCCAATGAAAATAAGCTGAATAATCTCCTGCTCTTATAAAATAAACCAAACAAAACTTTAATTTTCAAACATGACATTTATTGAAGTTCCTGAATTCTCTATATTAAAATATATTCATAACAGGGAAGCAATATTCACCAATCAGAAAGTTTACTTAAAAATGTGAAAAGAAGAGCATCCTTTATCTGTTTCATTTTTTTCTTAAACATTTCTAGTATGTGTGTCTGTGAATGCACATGTGTGTGCTCACACACATGCATGCAAACACATGCCATGGGGCAAATACGAAGAATAGAGGACAAATTTCAGTAATCAGATAATTTCCTTTCGCATATAGTTCCCAAGGAATTGAACCTTCTTCTCAGTCTTGGTAGCAAGTGTTTTCCCCACTGAGCCATGTTGCCGAGCCATCTTGTTGGCCCCAACCATGCTTCTTGGTAATTAGTAGTCTACTTCTTTCTCGCTTGTTATGGAGAAAAATCTCTATGGACCCTTTCATGGTCTTCAGTTTTTCTATTCTTTTTTTCCTCTTGTGTTTTTTGTTGGCTTTCTTGAGACAGATTCTATCTCAGTCTAGACTCAAAGTCTAGGTCCTCATAAATTTGCTGCCTGAGTGCTGAGAATACAGGGGTAGGCACCACACGTGACCCTACTCAGTTGTTTCCTGAGGATATCTGAAATGTAGCAGTTCTTCCTTTGCAGGAACAATTTTCATCAGATTGCTCTTTCCATGACTTTTGAAGAAGATTTTGCAGTTTTTCTGTTTGCCATTTGATTAGTCACAAGAGTCAACAGATACACAGACTCCCTGGGCTGCTGGATTAGATGGATGCTTCAAACTTATTAATTCAATAATATAAGATATTTACAAAAGGGACAGATTGCTGATAAGGACAGATGCTTTTCATTTCTACCCAGCTTGCAGTGGTGACAAAATTTAGACTGGAAATATATGTAATTGGCATCTCCTCTGTCCATGCGAGGTAGATCTGTGCCAAATCTGAAGAGTCCTATGCCAAATGTGCCCATGGATAAGCAGGTCTTGCTGAATCATAGAAAATCATGTGTAAAGTATTTGCTGCTATTTAAGGGGAAACTGCTAAACGTCATATTTCTTTTTTCTTTTTTAAAATATGTAGGGGCCAGAAAACTCCATCTACAGCCAGATGTTTTCAAAGATGATTTCTTCTCTCTCTCTCTCCCTCCCCTCTCTCTCACCATCTCTCTCCACCCTTTCCTTCCTTCTCTGCCACCCACTCCTGATGCATAAACATTTTATCTTATTACCTTCCTCATTTTTTATTCAGTGCATTCTCTATTATCAAAGTAGCATTTATTTATTTTTCTTCCCAACAGATGTGGGAAAGTCCTGTATTAAAGTCTGGTTAAGAAAAGTAAAGGAAACTGACTCTCCTCGCTAGTTGGTATTCAGGATGTTTGAGGTATGAAGGACCTATCTTTGTGTTTCGGGACCCCTACTTTCTCCTAGCTACCCCATCACTACAGACACTCCTCATCGAATAGAATAACTAGTGCCACTAAATATATTTTGCTTAATCTCATTTTTAATGTTAATGAAAAATGAGCAAAGGAATACTGTTGCCACTTCAACACAAGATTCTGAGTACTTTTAGGGTTCCACTTTCAAATTTAAAATTCACCAAGAGTTAATACCTTTTCATTGGAGTTGAAATGTGTCTTTTTAAAATTGCACTTTTGAATAGGAGAGATTCTATGTAGGGAGGGCTTTAGGAAAGACTAACCTTAAGCGGACTGTGAAATGTTTGTAAAGTAAACATGTGCCTCTGGGCAGGAGAGGCCCTTATTGGACCAGCCTGGATTCATACCTAAACCCACCAAGATGAGCTGAAGCTATGTAACATTCATTGTTAGTGGGACTCTCTTCCTTCCCCACATCAGGCAGGGCAAGTAAAAGAGGCACTGTCAGTAGGGAAAATTTTTCTTCTTAAATTCCTACTCCCTAGCGAGCGCCGTGGCGCAGCGCTTGGGCGTCCACCACCAGGGGGCGGGCACGCCTTCTCCCGTCTGAGTTCGAATCCCGTGAGGCTCTCTTGGCAAGTCTCATGGGAAAAAAAAAATCCTTCCCCCCAGGGCATTGCAAAGGAATAGCGGGGCCACAGAACCTGGCAGATAAATTCAAGCAAAGTGGACTGACCCACCCATTTCCTGGATGTATGTGGGCTGTGTCCATCCTTATTGTCTTTGAATTATTGTGTGTCCATGTACATGCTTGTGCAGACCAGAGGACATCTGGGCTACTGTTATTCAAGAGGTTGCCTACCTTTCTGATTGAACCATGCTCTCTTTCTTAACTGAAGCTTGTTAAGTTGGGTAGACTGGCTGACTACTGAGCTGCTGTCTCCTCTTCCATAGCCCTGAGATTATAAGTGGGTCACCATGCCTGTCTGGCTTTGTTTTTGATTCTCTTTTCCCACACAGGTTATGAGGATCAACCCCAGGTCCTCACCTTTGCACTTCACTATCTGAGCTAGCACACACTTTAGTTCCCAATTTGATTATGAATCTGAAGAGGAAAAAAGTGTGTCCTCTTACAACCTGACTGAGTTTTCATTAGGAGTAGTTGAAGCCAATGAGATTTTATCAGACTATTTGACGGATGCACATAAGTGAGAACAGAGGGGCTGATAAATTCATGCAGGTTATAGAGTGGTTCAGGAGGAGCTGAGCCCAAGTCTCATTGTGCATGTGCTTCTCAGCTCACTGCAAATGTCATGAAAATTCCATTAAGAGCACTAGAGATTTCTAAGGAAGTCCGATCAGTGGAGGTTACTAGTCCTGTTATAAGTTATGGGTCTAGAGTGGACCATAAATTCATACTAAAAAGACTAACTTTCCTATATAATCCATGCCATGGCCCTAACTGGCTATAAAACTAATTCATATCCTTGGACATATCAATTGATTAAAATAACTAGCAACTCTACAAGACTCAGGGGCTACTGAAAAAAATGTAAGCACAGGATGGGCAGGGTTGAGAAACGCATTTTTTTTCTCAACCTAATTATGATCAATGCAGGGAAGCATCAGATAAAAAGAAGTTGATTGGTGATGAGGTCTCTATCTATGCTGATAATTCTTCCTGATCTGTAGGCATAGGCTGTACCAGGACAAAGCATTCCTCATTTGTAAGTCTGTTAGCGGAAGACAATGTAGATAGTACAGAGAAAAACTGTGCATGAGGCTCAGTCTGCATTAGTTACCTATCTCGTTGCTATGACAGAATATCTGACAAAGTGATGTAATGAACAAAGGGTGGTTCTGGCTCATTGATTGAGGGTACAGTCTATCATAATTGGGGAGACATGGTGACAGGAATTTGAGGCAACTGATCAAATTATATTTGCAAGGAAGCAGAGAATAATGAGCCCTGGTGCTCAGCTTCGTTTCCCCTTTTTGTTCAGTTCGGGAGCACAGTCCATAAAATGTTGATGCCAAGGTAGGGTGGGGCTTCCCAGCTCAGTTAACACAGTCTAGAAGCTCCCTGGCAGACATGCTCAGAGACATGTGCTCCGGGTGATTCTACATCGTGTCAAACTGACAAGATTAACGGCACGATGTCAGACATGGTCTTTCTTGCTTTATTTGGTCTTTTCAAGTTTTGTTTTTCACTTTCAAGTGCTGTGAATGTTTTTCATCCCCTGGGTAATTAGCAGAGATCTTCACTAACCGTCCAGACTGTGCTATGTTTGCTGTCAGTGAGTAAAATTCTAACTGCCAACATCTTCCTAGAAAACGGAAGGTAACAGCCAATGTTGAACTGTGTCATGATGCACGTGAGGGTCTCTGAAGTTGTGCTGGAATGTTTTTATTAAGCTAAAATGGTCATGTTGTCAGGCAATACAACATTGAACCAATTGAATTCAGCTATATGGCCAGACTGCTAAGAGCCCCACAGATCGAATAACAACACAATCTTCAACACATAGGTAGAACAGTTACAAGGCCTTGTCAGGCATGGATGAGGCTTTCGTTCCTTCTCCAAGCCCTCTTCTGTGGACACAATACATTGGATAGACACTGTATTTTCATCACAGTCTTTGTTTACCTCTTGGTTTCATCCCAGACAGGGATTATCATACTAGTCTACCCTCCTTAGAATCTTCACATAATCCTGCCTCATTCAACTGCACTGCAAGGCAAGTACTGGTCTCTCTCTCTCTCTCTCTCTCTCTCTCTCTCTCTCTCTCTCTCTTCTTTTTTTAAAACAAACAAACAAACATAGATTCAGCTAAATGTTAACAAAGCCATCCATGCAGGGTTGATTACCAGCATGAACTGCTTTCATATGGTACCTTGAAATTAATGCGCAGCTAGTGCCAAGGGAGAACCTGGTTGTCAGGGTGGACCCATTATCCATGTTATATGTCTTCTGTATCTCTCCACACACACAGTAGTTCTGACCTTCAGCACAACTTCTGCCAGACACTGCTGCTGACAGAAATCTTCTCTCTTCTCCCAGTGCCTACTCTTCCCCTTAGCAGTCTAACACTCACCTCTGCTTCCGTTCCTGATTGTAGCCATGATCTACTACATGATCTAGTAAGTACCTCATCTTACTACATCCTAAAGCAGCTACAGTCTATTTATTTCTGGTATAGAAAAATATATCCTAGGGAGGCTGTGTGTTAATAGCAGATCTTGTCCCAAGAGACACCCTTGCCCGGGACTTCCTAAGTCAGTCCTTCAGATTCCATTGTCACTCTTATAATTTATAAGACAACGAAGAAGACATTGAAATTAAGGAAAGGCCAACTTTCTTGTGATACTGAAGCTGTAAGTTAACATTCTTCTGCAATGCCCGTTATATCCCATGGTTCTCACACTGTATGTGCATCTCGCTTTCTTCCATAGTTTGATTTATACAAGCATCTATACATCACAGTGTGTTTAGGCTTCATGTTACATTAAGCCAAGGTTTTATTTTTATTTATTTCTAGAATCTTCAGTAGGGCAGCATCCTCAGTGCCGTAGTGCCACTAGAGACACATGCTACTCAAGGAGATGTAATAACTGGTTACGGAGAACCCAAAAAGCCAGAGTCCCCTAGTTATGCTACCTCTTTGCTATGAATTCCTCTTGAAACTGATTTTTGTATGCATCAAAAGCTCTGGCAGAGGCAGAAGGACCGAGCATATGCCCGCTTTATTTAGTTCCTGAGACCTGAGTAGCAGGGTGTTTTTTCTTCTGATCATGGTAAAGGGAATCTCAACATGGTTGTGTTCACATCATTAAAGGTTAATTATTCTTATAGTGACTAGTTGTGTGTGTGTGTGTGTCTCTCTCTCTCTCTCTCTCTGTGTGTGTGTGTGTGTGTGTGTGTGTGTGTTTGGTTAAAAGCCAGAAGATAGCATCTCCATCTTATAGGATTTTTGTTTTAATAGGGAGATCAAAAATTTAAAAAAGTGTGTGTGTGGAGTCAGGCTGAGATGTGACTTAGTGGCAGAGCAGCGGTTGGCATGCACACTGCTCTGAATTTGACCTCATGTAACACCAAAATCTACCACTTTAATCATCTTTTGTGTTCCCTCAGTTCTATTGAATTCATAGGCATTGCTGTGCCACCCTCATAACCATCCATGGCAGAAGTTTTTCATTTTTCACAACTGAAAATCTGCTCACATGAGATAATGAGTTCCTGTTGGTGCCTCCCTCCAGTGTCTCTTCCTGGTGCCATGCATTCTACTTTCTGTCTACGAGTTCAGCTCTATGAAATAAGAATCATGGCTCTTACCATAAGCAAGGTTTTCTTTTTTTGGTGGTTGTTAAATTAAAAGACCTGAGTTCATAATTACAACTCTCTTATACACAAAGACCCAGGGTTCAGTGAATTATGCCACCAACACTGTAACTCAGACTGGAACCCCAGAGACAATAATTTTTACACAGACACCTGGAGGATGGGATGACAAAAGCTAGTGTGGAGTTGTTTCTTAGATGCCCTGGAAAAAGAAATCCCTGTGACTAAAGGCTTGAGAAGGAGTTTGGCACACTCAAAGGAAGGATGAGGCAGGATGTCAACTTTCAGACAGAAGCATCCAGTTAGACAGCATGATGGTTCCCTGTCATTGTCAACTGGATCTTGAATCATCTAGGAGATGCACCTCTGGTTGTATCTGCTATCATGTTTCCAGAGACGTTCAACTGAGAGGCAAAAATTCACCCTGATAGTGTGTGGTAGTGTGACACTCTCCTATGGATGTGAGCCCTGGACTGAACACCAACATTATTCTCTCTGTGTGTTCTGACTATGGATGCGATGCAACCACTGTCTTAGTGATGGAGTAACTTCCAACCATGATCCAAAAATAAACCTTCCTTCCCATTTGCTTTTATGGCAGCTGTGAGAAAAGTAACCCATTGGTTAGATTCTTGATGTTTCCTGGATATCACAGCCTCTGGCTCACAGGAAGCAATGGGAGGAGTTGGATTTGGAGGTGTTGTTAAGGTAGCACACAAGGTGAGCAGTCTTGTGACTTGAAGTGTCCATGGTTATTGACAGCAACTCTTCACTGAGACTGTTAATTGGCCAGAGTGAAGGTTGTGGTAGACGAAGGGCAGGTGCTCTCCCTCGGGCCTCTCACCCTGGAAGTAGGACAGAGTCTCAGATTCAGTTCTGGTGCTAAAATGAACTAGGTATGTGTGAAGCCAGACAAACTTCATGGATTTCTTACAAAGCTTTTTGCATCGAAGCAAACACTTTACCTGGTTTATATCACATTTATTCTCTCTATCATTCCAGATGAAGACGGTATGATCATCATTGCCATTCTTTTTTTCCTGAGAACAAAGATCAAGGTCTTGGTGCTTTTGTTCCTGGTACAAGCTTCTCATTTACTGTGACGCAGGACCATGTGTGGGAGCCAAGTTTATTTGCAAATTTCATGCCCTTGGCCAGAATGTTCGCAAAGTGCCTTTTAATGTGTTTGGAGTCTGTTCCAAATGAAATAGTGTCTAGGTGGTTGTTGTTGGGAGAGGTGTATCAAAGCTGCAAAACCAGAAGGCTCTTGAGTCACCATGGCAACCTGGGAATGCATCTTTTCTCCTTACTTGGTTTTCCATCTAAATCTAAACAAGGACACCAGAGCTGTCTTGTAAAGATGGACAAGGAGAGAGAGACAAAACCATGACTTCCAAAGTGCTATTCTTTTTAAAACAAATCATAGATAAACTCACAGTGCAGATTTAGAAAAGGTTAAACCCTACAGAGCCAGGCTAATATTTGTTTAACTACACTAAATGAAAGATAATTTGGCCAGGAGACCATAGAGAATTCGTCTATTTGATTTTATTTCTCACAAACCTTTCAGTACACAGAAAGGGCAAGAAAGTTCCAGAACCTTATCACCACCATCATTAGATGGGTTTCCCAGGGGACCGTTCATCTTTGCTCCAAATGTCATTTCTCAGATGCTGACTTCAGGGCCCATGGTGATAACTCAAATTTCTCTATATTAGATGCACTCAGTTGTATCATGGTGCCCAGAGACCTGCTTAGTTAGGTGGGGATTTTTCACCTGCTGAAACAAAGAATTTTTAAATAGGAAATATTCAAAACAAAATGCCATACTCGTTGAGTGATTATATATAAGTCGAAATAAAAAGAAGCCGACATCAAAAGGAGCTATTTCAAAGGAGTTTTCTTTTGCATTGGGTGGCTATGAAGGTATGTGAATAACAAAAAATGGTCTTCAGGAAGTGGGTAACTCTCGTGAGTTTTAAGGGTTGTGATAAAAATAGACAAAGCAGAACTCCATTAATCAGTATACTCAGTACGCTGGCATTTTGCTTGCAGGTTGCATTCTATGTTTCTAAGCAAGAGATAAATCTCTAGAAAACTAGGTCACTGCTTAGAGGGTGTTTCACTAGTTTGGTTGCTTCTAAACCTCTAGTTTATATCTAATTTAATGGTTGATGGGGATTATAATTGGACTGGTGACACCAGGAAGTGAATGATCTGACATCGGTGAAAGGGTGCTGTAGAAGCTCACAAACATCTGCTTATTGAGACAGGGAAGAGTGGAGACACAGACAGCAGACGAAAAGACACTAGATGATGTCACTGCAGGAAACAAAGAAGTCCCACATCTATACACTGCACAGATTTTTTTTTTTTGCCTAACTTATTCTCCCCTTCCTTCCCTCCTTTCCTTTCTTCTCTATAGTTTTATATAAGGAACCTCACAAGTCAGTGGAAACAACTCAGTCATTCTTATATAACAAAGACTATTAATGTCTGGAATTCTTGGCTCTTTTTTTCTGGTAAGAAATAAATGTTCACTAGGCGATGCAGAACTCTTGTACTTTCCATAGCTTCATAAGCACCTGAGGATATTCTGTGAGAATAAGGAAGAGGAGGAGAAGAAGAAAGAAACAGAATAAAGGGCAGTGAGGAGTCTTTGGTGGCTGGAGCCGAAGCCAATCATATAATGAAATATGCAGTCCAATCTCATCCGTGGACAGACCTCAGGCACTGGGACAAGGGTTGACTTAAGAGGTCCATGTTCATGGTAAGAGAAAAAAGAAACAAACAAACACACACCAACCTAGCTGAAAATTCTCAGATCGCCAGGGGTTACTTTTTAACATTTTTTTTTCTTCATGAGTATTGATGAGGTGGTTTTCATATTTTACTAAACATTACTTTCACCTTCAACACTTGTAAACAGCATCAGATCAGAAGCAGGATGGGTGGAGCCCATGCCACATGTATTGTTAGTGTTTCCTGATTGATTCAACTGTGGAGCTGGCTGGAGAGTCACTGATTGCCATCCACACATACAATGTGGTTCCAAACTGTGAAGCTGGGTGGAAATGAAGAATCTCAGGTCCTACGTGGGATTAAATCTGCATCTCTCACTAGATCGTCAGAGTGTCTGGACATATACTGATGTGTGACAAATTCCCATCTTCATTCTTGTCATACTTCCAGTCAGTACTTACAGTGGACAGCCATTGTGACAATTGTAATCTGGGAGATTTTCACACTCAAGCACTGGACACATTAAGGCAGAAAAAATTTTATGTTTAGAAGGTTTGGCAGACTAAGCACAGCATCCTTGTCTCTTTTAGAGTACTCTGTACCTCATATCTACCCGGTTCTCTAGCTGTATTCTTTGCTTTGAACTTGAGGAGTCCCTTTAACCCAATAATATCAGCATTCTGGCTTTGCCAGTTGAATATTGGCTGTGCTTCCATGGTTGTACAGGGATGCTGGTTGTGAAGGTTAATCTTGCCAGCTTTACTGCATTGAGAAGTTAGTGTGTAGGAGGACAATCAAGAATGCCATTGGGTTTGTCCACAAGGATGCTTTCAGAGAAGATCAATCAAGGCTAGAAGACTCGGATTGACTGTAGACGGCAGTATCCTGTTCACTCTGGGCCTGGGGGAATCTAGATAACACCAGCATTTTTTCTTTTGCTTCCTGGTTAACTATATTTTCTATTCCATGTGCCTCCATCGTGATTGTCTGTATAGACACTGAGGATTAAACGGGTTTAATCATGCTTGTGCAATGGGCATCTTATCAACTGAATTTCCCACTAGTCACAGAAGCAACATGGTTTATGAGAAGACAGACACAGATAGACTTTTGGGTTGCAGAGCAATGCAGGACAACACACTATGGAGGAGGTATGGCACATGGGACACAGAATTAAGTAACCATGGTACAGAGAAAAATAAACAGGGCAGCGTTATCCAATTTTTTCCTTCACTTGCCTCCTTTTATAACCAATTCTTTCCTGCTAAACAAGATTCTGCTGAAGGAATGATTTTTAAGTAAATCAATATTCATTCATTCCACAGTGAGACAAGACCATCAGGAAAAGGCAGGTCTGGGGATGTAGCTCTGAAGAGTCTCCTTTCTGATCTGAGATAGCTTAAGAGACATGCTTTAACTGTACTCTGTGGTGTGTGTGTGTGTATGTGTGTGTGTGGTCATGTGTCTGTATACAAGCATGTGTATGCATGTGGAAGCCAGAAGTCAACCTTAAGTGTCTCTCACTAAGACCAGAGAACCAAAATTAGGCTAGACAGGCTGGCCAGCAAGCTCCAGGGATCTTTCTGTTTCTATCTTCCCAATAACAGTACTACAAACATGTAGCATCACACCTGAAAATTTTACATTAGTTATAAGGATCCAACTCAGGCCTCTATGCTTTTAAACCAAGCACTTTACTAGCAAAGCCATCTGTTGAGCTTTGCTGTCTCACTTTCTGTGAATGATGGGGTAGGTATATTATGCGTGTGCCTCTCTTCTATTTTTCCAGCTTAATGCATAGTGTGCTCCCAAGAAGAGATGCTCTCCCACAGAGCACCACACTACTAAGCCTATTGGTGAAGTCATAAAAACAGCATCAGAGAGAGAGAGAGAGAGAGAGAGAGAGAGAGAGAGAGAGAGAGAGAGAGA
>JANHMN010000027.1:6521792-6532129 GCA_030674055.1 Rhabdomys pumilio
AGAGAGAGAGAGAGAGAGAGAGAGAGAGAGAGAGAGAGAGAGAGAGAAACACTCTGGCTCTTACTGGGCAGGCATTGTATCGGCCATTCTGGCAGGATGGATGTAGCCTGGAAACAGAAAGAAGGATGGCTAGTGGGAAGGGCAAAGATTTCATCTAGTTCTTGATCCCAGAAAATGAATACTCTGGAGCTTTCTGATCACCAGAGAATTTCTGGGCTCTGTGTTCTTGCAACTCTTCCAACAAATTCAGGCCAGCAAAGGCATGGCAGACTTCCTTCTGCTAATTACCACACCGTTTGTCCACTCCTGCAACTCTCACCTTGCCAAAGTTTTGTGACAGATTGTTTTTCAAATATGTTCTTTCTCAAGCTGGAAATTATTAGGTCCCAATGGCCAGTTATTCTGTTGACTTCTAGGGGCTGCGGAATGAATTTGTCTGCTGTTTGCTACCTGTTGATTTTTTTCTGTTCTTTCCTGTTTTGCAGTTTGCAGCTGCTCCACATGAACCAGAATGACTCACGAGTGTGGTAGCACCACCTCCTCTGACCCTCTCCTCTAATTGCTTCCTTTGGCAACTCATATTTTCAAAAACAGACACTCAGTCCCCAATGGAAACACCTTATACATGTTCTTTTTAAGGAATCACAGAACCATAACAGGATGTGCTCCTGGCCTTTCTCAGAACCTTTTTCTTTGTTTACCATTTCAATCTTTCTTTCTCTATAAAGGTTTTTCCCAATAGACCCAACCCACCAAATCTAGTTTTGCACAATAAAACCAAGTCAGTTTTCTTGAGAGAACAGAAAGAATCTAAGTTAAGGACACATACTTTCTCTATATAGGATTTGTGGTGTCCACAGCACAACTGATGTGTGGCTATCAGACTCGCCTCCACAGTGTCTACATTAGTTACGTATTACTGCAACAAATGACCTGATTTAAACAATTGCAAGGAAGAGAGTTTATTTCTAGTCTCAATTCCAAGATATTGTCCATCATGGTTTTGCATCTATACTAAAGAATCAACTGATGCAAATACATAACGATTACTTAAAGGGGATAAGAGACAGTTTATTCTGGAGCCAAATATAAATGGCTATGACCCAGGTACACACATTTAGGTTACCTCACATTTCATGTCCAAATATGATAATGGTTTGATGAAAGTTTTATATTAACAAAACAAAGAAAGTCACAAATCAAGGCTGTTTATAGTTGAAGCATTCGATAGGTAGGTTTAAACAAAGCACATAAATCTCTGCTATCAGCCTCAGATAATACTGATGATGCTCTTAGCCTTTAGGTTGATGGAAGGTGGAAGTTATGGTACACTAAATTAATACACCCCAAAGGTTTTACTTATTAGTCACAGGGATATTAGATCAGAAGCATAGGTGGACAATGTAGGTGGGAATTAAAAATAGCTCAAGATAAATTGGAATGACGTTGCAGACGTGCAGTAGCCTTTCCATAACCATTGACTTTTAGTCACTTATTCAGTCTTGGTTCAATCTTCACCTTTCCCCTCTTGTTATTTAGTCTGACTCTAGCCCATGGAATGGTGCTGCCTGCTGTTAGAATTGACAGTCCCACCTCAACCCAATTCAGAAACCTCTCACCAACATTCCCAGAATTTTCTGCTCCCATGGTGACTCTAAATTTCATCAAATTCAGGATATAGAGTAACAATCACCATGCCATTGGTAAGGGATTGCATAATTAATGATATCTCAGAAACCTCATTGAGATATCAGTAAGATTTGTTAGAGTACTTATAAATGGAGGGTGTCATAGGCCAAATGACCAGTGAGAAGACATTATCAGGAACACCAACAAATCTGCTTTTCTCCAAGGAACTCTACCTTTTTTCCTGGAAGAAGTTTTCAGGATTCAATGGTGCCTTAGCCACATTATACAGAGGAAGGGGTTTATGGGCTAGCTGGGTGCTCTCTAAACTATCCTTTCTTGTCTTCTGTAGCCTGAGGGTAGAGAAGTCCTTATCAATAAAAATTTATCTTGAAGATTAAAGATATGTTATGTTTTTGTATTTATAGAATTAATCCTTTTGTTTTGTTATGCACTGTTTTGTTGATGAGAGAGGGTTGCTTTAGCCAAAGATAACCTTAAAATTTTGATTCTTCTTCTCCAAAACATCTGAATGCTAAAGTTATAGGGTAAGGTAACATAGCACTTTATATGGGACTGAAGACTGAATGCATACTAGGCAAAGACTTTACCAACTGAGATTCTTAGTCCCAGGACTTATTTTTTTTAAGTTTCAAAAGTATAATATAGATAAACATGGTGATACATTCTTATAATTCTAGCACTTGGGAGACAGAGAGAGAAGGAGTTTGCTTTCAAGATTAGCAAACCCTTTTCTGCTTTACCAAAAAATAAGCAAGGGAAATGAAAAGTTACAATACTTAGTTTATCTAAAAATCAAGTTTCATAGAATTAGAAGTGAAAACTAATAAATTTTACTTCCTAGTTGTATTTTTTTCTGCCTGTGAACCAATGAAAACATTGTAAAAATCATCAATTCAACACTATTTTAACTTGTTTTTCACTACATACTAAGAGCCATTGTGACTTTGGAGGACAAACTAGCTCCTTTGTGATGCATGTGCATGGGTGGCAATGACATCCCAGAACAACCCATCACATTAATGAATACATCACTAGTGATGTGCGAGGTTAAGAGGCATCAAGAGATGTTGTAGATAAGGTAGACCAGCTAGCTCTCTACTGTGTCAACACTGAAATTAGGTCCATATGGAAGCACTGTGCTTTCTGTATGTATATATAAATATAAAAAATGTATTCTTTTTCATTAAACTTATTAAAATACAATGGTACAGTTTTTAAAATTTTGTGGTATAAAAATACAATGAGCTATTTCAAGATTTATCAAATGCATTAAAAATAATACTATCATATAATATAGTAAAACTTCGAAAGGGCTTAAAGCAGGATCTCAAAAACATCCCTATACAGCTAGATGTACAACAACATTTTTCCAATGACTGAGGACAGAAACAACCCACTTGTTCATCAGTGGATGGATAAGCAAAATATAGTAAGGAAATCTTGAAACATAGAATGGATGAACTTTGAGAACATCATGCTTAGTGAATTCAATTTGTCATAAAATGAAAATACTGGAGATGGAGAGATTGCTCAGCAGATAAGTCACCTGCCATCAAGCCTAAAGATCTGAGCTTGGCTTTGAGGGCTCACATAGTCTAAAGAGAAAATCCACTCCCACAAGTTGCTTTCTGACCTCTGTACATGTGCTGTGCCATGTGTGTATCCTTTGATATACCCTCACACATACACAAAATAAACAGATGCAAAAAGAAGGTACTGTGTTATTTTAATTTTGCTAGGTACTTAAAATACTTAAAAATCCTAGAAATACAAATTAGGATCGCTGTTGGAAGCATAAATAAAACCACAATGGAGAGTTTGTGCTTAATGGGCGCAGATTTTTATTCTTGGAGGATGAGAGTGTTCTACAGAAAGATGATGGTGCTTATTCACATAGTGTGAATATGCTTAATTCATACTAGACATGTGCTTAAAATGTTCAAAATGGAAAATAATTGTGGTCACACGTCTAAACAGAAGAAGTACAGGTAGCCAAGGAATGGTGAGATTGGGTGAAATACTCTTATAGGGATGAGGCCCTAATTGCTTATCCAAGACCAATTGGCAAGCTCTGAAATCATATTGATACAAGCAACAGTAAACGAAGTGAGCAAGTGTGAACAACAGCAACTGAAGAAAGAGAAGCCATGAATTCGAGAGGGGGAAACTGGGGTGGATATGAAGGGGGTTGGGGAGAGGAAACTGAAGGAAGGAAACATGAAAAACAGGAAAATGTACTGTGACACAAATTTTAGCATAATTAAAACTATGCATAAAATATTTTCAGGTGCTTTTCTTTACTCATACACTTAGAATTCTAAATATAATTGTTTACATTTTTATTTATTTGAAAGTTAATTTAATATACCCTTGAAAGTTCTTTGTTCTTAGGCTGTTGTCCTATGGTAGGGAAATACCATCATTTCTACCACTTAGAGAGATTAGAAAAGATGTGAACTGGTCCAGGTGTTGTGCAGGGAAATTTCTTTAATCATTACCCTGTTCATGCTAACATCCCAGTACTTTATTCTAAACATGGTGTCTTTTGGAGTCTTAATTTTCTTCATCAGTTTAAATCCACTTTCATCTTATTTTCCGGCAGTCCCTAAATCATTTTAATTCACTATCTACACCTAGTAGTTTTACGACAATTGGGATTTGATTTATTCTGAATGCACGTTTGCGTTGTTTTTAATGAGTTCTTAGGAGACATGAAAGGTAGAGGTATTTGTGAGGGATCTTTTAAATGACTATAATATTGTAAGGCACAGACATCTTAATTAAGTATTTTATTTTATGTGTTCTAATTTTTTTTTCAATCTGGAGCTTTGCTGAGCCTGGAGGGAGTGTCCACCAAGAGTTAGAGTTAGATCATCTGTGAGTGTGTTTTCCATATGCAAATTAGCCAATCCAGGGCTCATAATCCAAACACCTCCTCTATTTGACTAATAATACCAGAGCTACTATTGCTCTGCCCTAATCACGTCCCTTTGTCAGTTACCAGACAAAGGGAAGAAGGAATTCTTATTTCTCAGAGTCTGCTGGAATAACCCAAACTAATCAAATGCAAATCTTCATGTCCTCTCTCATTCAGTTTTTCCCCATAGCTCTGTTTCCTTTTCTGTTCCTTGCTCTACCATCTGAGCAGCTCTGGTATGCCTGCTGTGGTCCATACTTTGCTGTGTTTGTCCTCTCATCTTGGAATCTAGTGAGTTCACTTCATGACAAGTCTCTTCTGATCTACTGGTTCTACTGTATCTCAAGAATCTCTGTTAATTGATTTCTGTTTTATTTGAAAGATCAACAAAGTGTGACTTATTATCATATTTTATTTTTTTTAGAAATTATAAAGTTTAAAAATTTGAAAGCTTTTGAAAATAATTTACCAAAGTATGTTTTTACATGGAATTAGCTTATATTTTATTTTTGAAAATTTTATTTTACTTTTATTAATGTTCCCTACTTTCTCCCTTGTGTGTGAGAGAGACAGAAAGAGGAAGAAAGAGATAAGGGAATGCTTATGGAACTAAAAAGCATGTTGGATCCCCTGGGGCTGGAGTTCAAGGCCACTGTGAACTGTCCTATGTGGATGCTGAAAAACAAATTTGGGTTCTCTGCAAGATTAGTTCATGTTCTTAACTAGTAAACCATCTCTCCAGCCCTGAAGTTACCTTTTTGAAAAATATCTCCAGAAAGGTCTTAAAACCCTATAATCTATTACAACAGAAACTAGCTGAGTGATCAAAAACAAGTTCTAGTTGAAAATTACACTTATCAATGGATACTTCAGGGAGGATTTTGTGTTGCAAGAGGCAGAATTTTACTTCTACATAAAAGAGTTTGGAAACTGAAAAGAAGTATAATACGATCACAAGGAGAAAACTTACTGTTTTCTGTTTCAAAAAGCAAAAATACATACAATGTGACTGCAAGGAGAAAATTTAATTCTAGTTTGTCTAGAGACACACTCAATTATTTATATATGATATTATAGAAAGTATACAATGACTATTAATAATAACATTTAACATCCATTAAGCAAGGATTTTATCTCTAGGCCTAAAGTGAATGTCTATGAATCCATGATATACATATATACATACATATATAAAATCCAGAAACATTCAGTTACAAATAATAACTAAAAAATAGAACTAATGTATCAGGTATCTCTATATTTTGGAATATTAAAAAAATAATCCTTAAAGCAGTCATGTGTGTCAGGCTCATTTCCTCCCAGATTTTCAAAAGAAACATTTTGGAATAATGCTTTATTATTTTGTCTAAAATTATATCACGAAAGCCATAATGTCAACTCAAACAATTTTGATATTTTTCTAAATTCCTCAGGTGGTTCTTTTTGAGGTGTGTGAGAAACAGGGTGACAAAGAATGAGTTTACAGAAGGGCAATTTCCCATCAAATCTTAGTAAGATTGGTTAGATTTCACTGGAGACCTTGGGGTGCTATTGTGGGTCTCAAGGCAAGAACTTGCTAGCAAGTATGTATTGAAGAAAACTCATCTCAGGAAGCAAACAGGAAGGTAAAAACTGGCATGGAAAATCATATTTCACTTCTGACTGTACAATAGTCTTGGCAATGGCAACTTCTCATCTCTGTTCTCTGTGAACTTCCTTGACATGTCTCAGAGTTGTTTATTTTTGAGAATGAATACATACGGGCTTGTGTCTTGTTCCTATAGCATCTATGTAAGTGGTTATATACTTGCTGAGGGAATACAGGAAGGGCTTCCTTGTACAGTAAGAGACCTTAGCAAAGGTGAAGAGCTGTCCAAATGCTGGAAACTGTCTTGGGGGCTTCCAGCAGACCCAGATGAGAAACCAAAGTGGGGGCAAAGATACATTGTACCTATTACCATCAGTGAGTGTAGGTACACCCCAATATTATACTCAAAATAATTACAATAAGGATACTCAGGAAAGTTTTCAGAAAATGGGAGACTTTTTGGGAAACACAAAGTCTAGGAACTTGTAAGAGATTTTGTTCAGGTTTCTTTGTCTTCCAGGTAGTTAACTTGTGTTGTTCTTTTTTTTTGTTTTTTTGAGACAGGGTTTCTCTGTGTAGTCCTGGCTGTCCTGGACATCACTCTGTAGACCAGGCTGGCCTCGAACTCAGAAATCTGCCTGCGTCTGCCTCCCAAGTGCTAGGATTAAAGGCATGTGCCACCACTGCCCAGCAACTTGTGCTGTTCTTGCACCAACTACATCTTCGTATTTCTTCTGTTAAATAAATCATCTACGATTCTGCCTGTTTTTAAAATTTCCTTTGCTTTACCCTCCTTCCTTCCTCCCTCGCCCAACACACTAGCCTTACATTCTCCGTTGATTCAGCAATTATGTTCTTCTCACCTTAAAAATTTACATCTTTCCCCAAGACCTTGAAAGGTAAGCCAAAGAAGCAATTAGTAGAAAACTTTCCCCAGACAGTTTATTCAGTTATCTTGTGAGTTTTGTGGTTGTAGTTCCCTAAAGGACTTCTGATATCCACGAACAAATTATTTCTTTCACCTCCCTATGCTTTTATGAATCACTTCAATACATGGTTTATGGTTAGCATTTTGTTCTTCTCCAAGAAGTCCTTGCCAAGAAAAAGCTTGTGTCATGCAATTTTGAGAGATCCTTGATACTGTTAGGATATTTTACATGGTTAGTACTTTACACGTGTGATGGTCCGTGTTAACTGCCAACCTGACAGGATCCAGACTCACATATCAGACAAGCTCTTGGTATGTCTGTGACAGATTCCCTTCATTAGGTTAATATGGCTGGGAAGACTCATCCTAATGTAAACATGAGTCTTGAATTACTTAAAAAGCAAAGCACTGAGCACAAACACTCATTTCTTCCTGCTTACTGGATGCAGACACAATATAAATAGGTGCCTCAATCTCCTGCCACCACAACCTACCTTCCACAGTGGATTGTAACCCCAAAACTGTGAGTCCAAATAAGCCCTTCCTCCCTTAACTTAGATTCTTGTTTAGTATTTTGTTGTATAAAGAGACCAAGTAACTAATGTAACTATCAGCTGATTGTTTCAAACATCAGGGACGTGATTAAAGATGACTGGAAACTTCAGTTGGCTCTTCTAAGTTTTAGACACAGATTTTTGGCATTTTACAGCTCAGGCTAGACTCTAACTTGTGGTCTTCAAGCCTCAGGCTCCCAAGTGCTGGGATCACAAGCACACACTACTATACCTGATTGTCCTTCCAGTTTTATGCTTGATTAAATAAGTTGGTGGCATTGCATTCACGATAGGATTTTCGTCAAAATTCTTGGGCCATAAGAATTATAATTTGTTTGGAAACTCAGAATTATCAATCTCTTACTTCCCTACCAAAAATAAATCTAGAGACTAGCATGCCAATGTGCCTCTCCCTACCCATGAGTGTAGTGTATTGATGCACAATGCTTCTTTTCAGGGGCACTGAGCTCTATGGGACTCTGGCCTACAGAATCTGCCTTCCTTTTTAGTATTTAATAGCATAGCCTTTATCAAATATGATATCACAAAACAGATGCGTGTGGTCAGTCTCCCTTCCATGCATTGAAGTACTATCAGTTAATGGAATGATATTCGGAGGAGAAGGCTTTGGGAGGTAATTAGGTCTTGAGTTTGGAACTCTCACGTATGGGATTAGTACCTCAAGAAATGAGTCCTCAGAATGTCTCTTTTTTCTGTAATTTGAAGAAAAGAACTTGTCTGAAACACAAATGACTTTTTATCTGAGCACACATATATGTCTACCCGCTCTTAAAAGGGCATCAATGGCAGACCAAAGAAATGATCCCATCTAAGTCAGGCTTAGTGAATGAAGGAGGTACCAGAGGCTACTTACTAGTGTGCAGGCCAAAACCAACCACATCCAGCATTGGGGCAGGGGAGCTACTCATGTAAGATGCATATCTGAAGTTCCCTGACCAACTCACAGACATCTCACCAATTTCCTTTCCAATCAGCACCAGCAACTATCAACAGCTCTCCAGCTATGAATGGCAACTTGTGAGACCCTCCAAACCTCTATACTGGACTGTTGATTGTGAAGGTCTTGTGGAGGTAACCACACATACTGTGTGCTCATGAGTACAGTGGTCCTGTCATATCCAGAAGATGATGTTTTACTCTGATCCTCCTTGATTTCCTGTTTTTTTTTTGTTTTTTTTTTGTTTTTTTTTTTTTTACCACTCACTGTCTTGCTAGACGGTGCCTGAGGTTGAGGTAATATATATTACCATTGATAGCTCAGCACTCTAGACACTTATCCTGTATACTCTGACCAGTTGCGAGTTTCTGTGTTAACAAAGAGTTGTATGTGAAGCTGTTGGCTAAGTGTTACAACATGAAGAACTGTGAAATTAACATACATATCCACAGTACAAATCATAAACTGAATATCTGAATGTCTCCTTTCATCTTTGTGATATCAGAACTCTCCCCCCCAAAAAAATAAAATACCCAAGAAAACAAAACAGGGATTCAAGAATATCCTTAATACTATAAGCTGATATGATTGTTGGACCTTATTCCAAACTGCATCTTCAACCACTGGCAAAGTTTGGAGTCTGAGCGTTTAAGTATCCTGAACTTAATTCAAGTTTGAAGTGAGACATTTTAGTTCAATTTCCCTAACTTTTCCTACTTTCTGATGAAATTGCACATTAGCAGCAGAGTCTCCAGGTGGTCTATGTGCTTCAGGGATAAGTAGATGGTGTAAGGAGTAGTATTTCTATCTCTTACTTTTCCTCTCAACTGGCTTTGTACAAATCTCTTATAAATTATGTCTCTGTCAGATCACTCAGCTGTGACAGCATCCTTAGTGGATTGAGTAGGAGCCCTTCCAGCACTGCAAAGTAGGTCCAGCATTGGCACCCTGCCTTTTGATTTATCTTTCTAAGTTTGGCTCTAAGAACATCCCATTGCTACCCAAAGCATGAACACAGAATCTCCCTGCCAGTTGCCAACATGGTGCTTCTAATTGGTGAAGTTCCATCACAGTTTTCCACCTCAACCTTGCTGTTTTTCTTTCCTCAAAAGAAAGAGTATTCATGAATAGCTTTCTTTTTATATGTCTTGCACAAAAATTATAGTAGTCTCACACATCACAATCATATGACCAACGGAAAACATCATCAAAATACACCCTCATTCACAACATGTAAAATCTAAGGAGAATCATTTTTCTTGTGTTCTGACAAATTTTTTTAAAATAGAAAACTATGACTTTTCTTCAATGTAGGAAGGACATCCAGATCACCCATCTCTCAGTGGGCTTATGCTCACTTTTAGTAGATTTAAACAGTTGATATAACTTCCAATTTAGGGGTTTGTGTGTCAGAATCAAGAGTTGGGGGGGGTAGGTGAGTTTGGAGTGGTGCAAAGGATAATTTGCTTTGTGTGGTTACCAGAGAATTTCAGTTCAAAGGCACAAAAGAAGCCTGCAAAAGAATAGCTCCTAGAAGTTTCATTGTGTATATTAACTAAACTTAAAAGTGGGCTCCATGCCCAGCAGTAGATGGCCAACATAAAATGAATTCTATGGTATTTTTGTAGCCTTCTGATCTCATATCTCTTTGTTTGGGCATTTTTCTTTCTTTGTTTAACTGATCTTTTGCAAATATATATATATATATATATATATATATATATATATATATATATGCTTCC
>JANHMN010000027.1:6532229-6544703 GCA_030674055.1 Rhabdomys pumilio
GATATAGAGTTGAATTGTTTGAGAGGTGGAGACAATATGGGAAAAATAGGGGAATGAAACCATCATGAGAATATATTATATGATGTTTTTTTTCCAAGCAAGACTCCTTTCACTCCCTCAAAAGAGTAACTTCTAGAATCTGCTAAGAGAACAACGCAAAGGAAAAAAAATCTCTTTTCTTTAGTAAATCTCTTGTCCACTTGTGTATTTAATGGCATTCTCTAAAACTTTACTATTTGTATGTGAAAATACAAAAGCGAAGAGTCAGAGTTGAAGCAGTTAATATTTCTGTTTGTGCCTGGCTATCAGTGACATCTCCACGTACTTAGCATCTTAGATGGAAATCCGTGTTTACTTGTTTTATCTCATCCAAAAGCCTGGCATACTTTATTAAGGCATTAAGCAGCATTCTTAGCATGCTTCAACTTTCTAGTACAGGGATTAATAGCAAACACTGTCACCTTGCAAAAATGTCATGTATTTAAAAAATGTGCCCAAGATTCTCAAGAAATTTCTGAAGAGGGATTAGTTGTCTTGCTTCTGTTAAACTTCCATTTCCACTCATTTATTATATAAAAGAACTATACTTCTGGTTAAGAGGACTCTAGTGAGAATTCCTGGTGTTGGATACTATTTATAATGCTTTATCTTTCTGGGATGCAGAAAAGATGGGATCCTTGGGCTTCTGCTCCTCTCAGTACCATGTGGCTCATTTGAAAGGTAGCTAGTAGCTTGAAGTTTGAAGTATTTGTCAGGTTATCAGTTGTTTTCTGCTTTTAACAACTGTTTTACTTGTCTTCTGACATGCTACCTGGTGTGAACAACCTAAGGAGAAAAAGTTTATTTAGGATATCATGGTGGAGAATGCATGATACAGGGACCAGTCCTATCTGCTGAGGTCAGGACATGAACCTATTTGTTGATTGATTGAGAAGGTTGGAAGCAAGGTGCCTGTAACCATTAAGGCCCAGCACCCAACAAACACTTCCTCCAGCTGAGCTCTATAGCCTTTTATAATGACACTATCAGATGGAGACTTAATGTTCACATACTTGAGTCCTCAGGACACATTTCTTACTTCAGTCCTTGTAGTGACCCAATGTCTGGTGATATCTGTGACAAAAACATGTTTATTCTTGAGGTTGATATTGGGTTGTGTCTCTATGGACCACCAGAGATGCTATGGGTTGTACATGGTGAGTCTATGATGGTAATATCCTGAATACGTATAATCAGCCTGTAGCAGACAGGCCTGAAAGAGACAGAAGAAGGTTGGTAAGTGTATATAGAATGTAATGTGTTGGTATAGTGTATATCTGTCTTGTTTGTATCAAAGAGCTAACAATAATGGCTGTAAAATAGAAAGTGAGTCATCCCTGACTCATCCCTGAGGTGATAAGCATGACACAAAACGAGGATCAGAATTAATGAAATCCTAAGAGTTCCAAGGGAGACTAAAAAGATTTTCTTGGCTTACCTGGTGTGAACAACATTTAATTCATGCTGTGTTTCTCTCTTTGCTTGTGTTAAATCTTTTTTCTTATTTCAATAATGTTTTGTGTTTGCATGCCACCTGCCTGACCTTGAGAGACTAAGAAATGAAGGGCTTTTTTTCCCTTTCTGTCTGCTAAAAAGAAGGCTTAAGTTTTCTGTTTTGATGTTTTGTAAGAGTCAAAACATTTTTCTTCTATTAAACTATTTAGAGGCAACTTGGTAAGGTAAGGTGATACAGTTTTGGTCTAAATTCCTGGACTCTGTGTTATATATTCACAAATTGCTGATAAATTCATATCTACTTTATATCCTTAATCATTGAGTTAAATTTTGTTTAGTCCTGATCAGAAACCTTGGGCTCCATAACGTAAATTAAGGGTATAAAACAATCCTACATTAATTCCTTAAATTCTTTATATTCAGTGTGAGCAGAAAAAACATTGAAAGTAATTAAAATAAAGTAGAGACACCTGTTGAAATGAAATGTGTCAAATTCATACTCCACACCTTGTTCAGTGCTTGCCACACAGCAGGCAGCAAACCTACACTTGTCGAATGAATGAATTAATGCTGCCACACTTTCTAAAGCACCCAAAAGAAAATAATCTACCCTTGACACTAGTACGTGTTCATATGCTCTACTTTTTTTTTCTTTTTTTCAGTGGAACAATGTGGAAATACATCATCTGTATTAGTTTTCTCACTGTTGGGACAAAAATATCTAAAAAAGGCTATTAAAGGGAGAATTTCTTTTTTTTTTTTTTAAATTGGGTATTATATCTACATTTCAGATTTTATCCTCTTACCCCACTTCCCCCCACCACCCAGAAACCTCTTATCCCATTCCCCCTCCTCATGCTTCTATGAGGCTGTGCCCCCACCTACCCCCACCCCCATTGCCCCCTCCCCATCCTCACATTCACCACCCCTACTCTGTGTTTGTTTTTCATGGGACCAAGAATCTCTTTTCCCACCTATGCCCAACAAGGCCGTCCTCCCCTACATATACAGCTGTAGTCATGGGTCCCTCCCTATATGCTCAAAGGGAGAATTTCTTTTGGCTTACTTTGTGGGTACAGTTCCCTATGGCAGAGAAGGCATGGCAACAGAAACACTTGGTCACATTATATCTCCAGTCAGCAAGCTAAGAGAACTGAATTATGGTAACCAGTTTTCTCCTTTTTATTCAGTCTAGGATCCAAGCTCATGAGACAGTGCTCTTAAATTTAGCGTCAATTTCCCTACATCAGTTAATAAAATCTGAAATGTCCTCATAGACATGCACATAGTACTGTCTTCGAGGTGAATCTAAATCTCATCTTCGTGACTCACAAAGAGACAAGCTGTTGGAAACATCTCTAAGTGATTTTTTGATCTGATTAATTGAAGTGGGACAACACATCCTAAATGTGGTCTTTACCTTATTGTACCAGCCCAGATGAAAGAAAGTCTGAACAATAAATAAGTTTGCTTTTTGCTCACTTGCCTTCACATTATGCTGGCAAGTTCATCTACCTTGTTGCCTTCTTGCTGCTGCTGCTACCACTCTTCTGCTGTTATTAGTATCTGACTTCTTTGTTTTTTCATCATGGACTGTCAACCAGTGGCTAATACTCCAGGAATCTTTCAGGCCTTCAGTACCACGTTGGTATTGCTGAGGCACTGGCCTTGTGGAATGAGATGATACCAGGTTCTCAGCCTCTGCAGTGTGAAGACCACCATTGCAGGGGCACCACTGGTACTGTATCATGTAAGCCAATCTAATAAAAAGCTTGGAAGGAAAGGGAAGGAAGAAATGTTGCAATTGAACTACAGTCTCAAAAGCAAATAAATAATCACAACAACAACAACAACAACAATTACTCATTTAAAAGAAACCTTCCCTCAGTTCTGTTCCCCACCCCCAGCCCTAAATAATATGCAGTCTTAGTTCACTTGGGCTTCTATAATAAAGTAGCAATAACTGAGTGACTTGCAAACAGAAAGCCATTTCTCATAGTTCAAGACTCACATGTAGGAAACTGGTATTAGTAGAGTCGGTATCTGTTGAGAGGCGTTGTTTCTTCATAGACAGTATTCTGTTTTTCTGTTCTTCATGGTTGTTCTTGGTTCAAGGAAGGCGGGAAGTTAGTTGACTTGTTATAATGCTTGTCTCTCATAAATGAAGTCTTGGGCTTGATCTCCAGCATGGTGTAAACTGGATAATCTGGTGTCTATCTGTAATTCTAGCACATGGGAGGGAGAGACAGGAGGATCAGAACTTCAGATTCATCTTTGGCTGCATAGTGGGTGTCAGGCCAACTTGGGTTACATGAGATCTACCTTAAAAAAGAAAATGTCACTTTGGTTTTGTTTGGTCTGGTTGCTTTGTAGGTCACAATCCTATAATCATGCGGCCTTCAGCCTTGTTGAGTTTTGTATCTTCAAAGGAATGAGACTCCCAGGCTCTCTTCATCCAAGAAAATCTATTCGGATGGGAGGATGTGTCAGGAGCCTTACGCAGCTACAATTAGATTAAACACTTTGCATTTCATTGGCAGGAAATGGAATGCTGTCATCTATCATAGGATGAACCTTATTTATTTGTTGTTTTAAGGTTGTATTAGTGAGGGTGCTCAGGGAATGCTTTTAACAATGAAAACTGTACAGGGTTTTGAATTAACGTGGAGTAAATGAGCATTGGTTTATCAGAGGTTTGCCTATTTTCCAGCTATAGAACCAATTTCAAGTAATTTAGCACTAGCCTTATTGTTAGAATTCATCCTTTCCTATTTGAAGCAGGAAAACCTAACAGGTTCAAAAATGAAGATTAATATTCACAACTTCATTACATGGTAAAGGTTATTAAGCTGATATTGGCTTATTCAAAAGAATGCATAATTTGACACAATGGTTACCCTCTAGCTGAACACATACCTTTCTTAATTTTTAATTACAACATTAAAAATTCGAAACATCTTTCGTTCAAAGACCGTTTCCTTTCTGCAGTTTAAGTCCCTGGGATTTAAAAACCACGATGCAAACCACTATCTGAAAGATTTGTTTGTAAAACCATCTCTTGTATGGGGACTCTGAAGGCTGCTTAAGACATTTAAACATTGCTTACTGAGTGCAGCTTTGGAGGGGAATATTCCACTTTAATGAGCCCCTCTAGAGGCATGAGGATCATGTGGTTTAACTTTAGGGTTTATATTCTGCTCCATGATCAAAATAATGCACAGAACACCAACTACTATTATCTTTTAACATAATGGGGGTGATCTCAGTGTGATAGCCTTTAAAAGTGATAGAGTACCATTAGGCTAAAGCAGAACCGGCATTTCTTCCTAAGTATTCCTGTCCTATGATTGCAAGAGCTGTGTCCTGGCTGCCGGCTGCAGACTCATTTCTTTCCTAATTTGGCTTCATGTGGACATTTCCAGATCCTTCCTCCTTACCTTTCCCATTGCACTCCAATAAGTGCATCCAGGAAAGAAAGCAAGGGTGCAGCCAGAGTTCCTTAGCTGCGTGCCAACAAGCCAGTGTTCAGAGAAATTAGGCTAATTAAGTTAATAGCAGAGGTGAAAGTGAAGGGTCTTTCATTTGCATAAAAGCAGAGGTTTGGCCCACAATTTGCATTGCTTATGTTACTAATCTTCGGAGTACAGCTATGATCTGTATGGATTTAAATGTCGAGGGGAGCATAAGAACAGATTCTTGGTGAATAATAAGCAAATGGTGTTGGGTAATAAGTCATCAGATTTTCCTTAAGCTGTGTGATGCTCTCTAGATTTCAAAATGCAGACACTGTATAATCTACTGGAAGATGGGAAGGGAAGGACCTAGCTAAATCCCAAGGGATTTATACTTGTCAAACGTGCACCATATGTTACTTAAGCAGAGGGGAATTTCTGCCCTCCCCTGAGGCTGTATTCTTTGACTTGTGTGGGACAGTGTTTACCACTAATAATCCTGCAGTTTTGGAGAATACAGAGTGCCTTACACCAACCAGCAAGGCAGTACTGGTGCATTGGATTTTAATGCAAATAAGATGATTGTTTCCAGTTGCAGCCATTTGTTGTCATGTCTTATGCAGGTTCTAATTACCATCGGCATGAATGGGGGATGGATCTGTGGGCCACATTTATGAATGAAGAGGCACAGGTGGATCCTGATAGGTTCAGACAGAGCCCTTGGCTCTGCCTTTTACAAGCCTGGTGACATGGTCTCTTAGTGAAATAGTAGCCAGGATAGTTGTGAGCTTCTAAGGCCAGGCTGCAGAGGGAAAGGGAGAAAGAATAGAACCAAACACAATGGACAAGCTGCAAAGGGCAGTTTTTGTTTGTTTGTTTGTTTTTTTGTTTTGTTTTGTTTTTTTTTTTTTTTGTTGTTTTTTTTTGTTTTGTTTTGTTTTTTTGTTTTTTAAGTGAACAACTGGTAAGAAGCCCAAGTCAGTCAGGATTGTTCTAATATGATTGGCATTGCTCTCACTTTCCTGCTCATTGCTTCTGATTGTCATAAAAAGGTTGACAGCTCAGAGTCCTCCATTATTTTAATATGATAACAAAAGAACAGTGTTCACACAATCGCTATTCTCTTCACATTAGCACCTAAAGCATTAGATGATCGGATGAGAGGAAATGGAAGTGAAGCCTTCTGAATTATTAATAGATGTCCTTAGCCTAATGTGTATGTGCAATACAAAGGCCACTTCCAAGTGTAGTATTTGCTTGTAATAAATTCCAATTTAAGAGAATTATTGTTAAAATGGGCCTGAGAGACACAGCTCACTTAAATAATATTAATTTTAAAAGATTGCTATAATTTAAAGTAATTCCCTAGGCCTTATCTCTATTCATATGTGTGTGATTCTACAGTTATTTATTTTTTCAATATGCCTTCGAAACATGCACACACACACACACACACACACACAAACACATACACACCCATATTTACACATGAGCACAGGAATAATCTTAGTGTCTGAGAAAAGCCCAATCATTTCTTCAAGATAAACTCAAGGTAGGTAGAGGGAATAAGAGCTTTTGGAAAGACTTTTGCTTCATTTACCCTTGCTAGATTGGAGTGAATGATTCCCAGTGTGCTAAAAATCTTTTTGTTCTTCACCAATTTAAACTTTTTGTTTCTACCCTTAAACCAATTTTCTATATTACAAATCCTATTCATTTGTCTGTGTTTCACCCAATTACAGGTCTACTGATCTTCTAGATTCTTGAATACCTAGGAACTCCATTTTAAAACAAAGAACTCACACTTTTTCTTGAAGGAAAGTGTAAAGGTCTACCTTCTTTGTATACCTGTGCTTTTACACTTGAGGATTTATTTCCTTAGTTCTTGACTGAACATGCTTTTTGGAAATAAATCGGAAGGGAATATTTTTACGTTAGCTTTTTAATGGAAGCACTTGACCTTACTGAGGCCTTTTATTTCCAGTGAGCACAAAGGGCAAAGTGGAAGAGAATAAATAAGGGATGTAAATGATCCGATGGTGGCCACCAACTCTTCACTATTCCCTGTGCTCCATGAATCTTTAAACACACAATTAGCCTAAGGAGAAAGCTAACAATAGCTATCAATATCATAGCCTATCTTTTTATGGTGCTTAATGTTAACACACAGATACATACATAAAGACAGACAGATGGATACACATACAAAAAGAGAGGTATGTAGGGAGGGAGGATGAAAAGGAGAGTGAGGGAGAGAGGGAAAGATGGAGAAAGGGAAAAAGGGAGACTGGGAGAGAGGGAGAAAGGGAGAGAGGGAGAGTCTTCATTGAGGAATGAAGATTCCTTTGTTTGTGGGGTGTGTGCACCTACACGACTCATTTTCTTTTCAAGTGTGGGAAGTTGCATGTAAGAAGAAGCTTACTTAAAAAAGAAAAAAAAAAACCTCTCAAATCTTTGGCTCTCTCATTCTTTCATGGCATTTAAAATGCTGTGTGTTGGATGAACAGAACATGATGTATTTATTGTTTATACTGGTATCGATGGGCATTCCACAGGGGCAAGTACTTTATTTTCTGTTAGTATACAAACAATTTTAAAAGGTTGAGGACTCAATAGGTAGTTTTCCTGGTCTTTGATGTTCTGATTGTGTAGCCCAACTCACACTGCGGAAAATGGAACGTTTTATGAAGTTCATACATTTTCGAAATTGCTCCCACAATGGCCCTTTCATTTCATGTGAGGACTGGAATGATGGCTTCTGTCTGTTTCTGGAAACCTCAATGTGGCCTCCAGTGAACAGGAAAAGCTCATATTTCAAGGCCACTGACTGCAGCCCATTCACCTCCCTCGAAGCAACGGACACCGTTGCTTTGCCAGTACAGAAAAGAATGATGTAATAGGGTGTCTTTATCTGTCTTCCTGTGAGCTTCTTGGTTTGTAGATCATCTTTTGATGCTTCAGTAACAAGATTAAAATGGAATGTTTTCCACAAGCTGAGGAATATGAACACCCCTTCACTTTTTATGTAAACTCCCTATTTAATGGACAAAGCCATTCGATGACAAAGGTATTGACATTTTTATGAGACTGCTTTTGGAGAAAAGACTAACACATAACTTCAAAGTCAGCATATGGTAGTGGTCAAATTGTGTTTCCATCATGTGAAGTGCTTGAATAATAATCTTCCACATACTCTTGGCCAGTACACAGAGAGAAACTTGATTCATTTCACCAGTATCCCTTAATCTCTTGCCTTGGCTCTCATCCCATGCTACAAGGGTTGATAAATCTTACATTCCCCTGAAGATTATTATAGCTTCTAATAGTGTTATGACACTAGAAAGAAGTGAGGTTCAATGGCACACAACACGGAAATACATCCACCAAATGAAATCACATAAATAATTTCGTTTTAACAATTTAATTTTATGGAGTGTTTCTTTCCTTTTTTGTTGTTGCTGTTGTTTGTGGAGCATAAGAAGCACGACTGGCCTAATATGCAGTAAATAAAAGGTGCTGTTTTGATGTGCAAAAGTTTTACTTTGCTTTTTTTCACCATTGGCAAAGTGCACCCATCTAATACCAATCTCTGGTCATGTAAAACTTCCTAAATATTATCAATACTGTCACACACAGAAAGACACATACACACACACACACACACACACACACACACACACACACACAGGCACACATGTATACATGCATAGACAACCCTGTCCTCTATTAAAGATTTAGTGTGTGTGTGTGTGTGTGTGTGTGTGTGTGTGTGTGTGTGTGTGTGACAATAATGCCCCCAGAATCCAGGCTCCCAGATACCCTGGAACTGTAGTTACAGATGATGATTGTGAGCTGCTGTGTGGGTACTGGGAATCAAACATGGGTCTTCTACAAGACCAGCAAGTACTCTTATCTGCTGACTCATCTTTACATCCCTTGTGTTCCATTTTTAAAAGGAAATATATCCATTCTTCCTTTTCCTGTCAGAAGTAGTTTCCTGTCATAACCTACTCCAAATGTTTCATCTTTGTTTTAACCTAGGTTGTGTCAACCTAGGTCATCAGAAATTTTTAACAATTCTCTGACTCTTGAAAACAATATTATGGGTTGTGAAATTCTCTACACACACTAGAGAATTTGCTATTATGATGAATGTCAAGGCATTGTGAGACCTGCCCCTGTTCTTAAGGAGTTGATCTTTCATAAACATGAGTATTTAAATGGCAAAGCTTAAAAGCTTCTGAACAAGGCAAGAACAGATGCAAAGCAATATAAAAACAGTAAAGGGACTGAGAAACGTCTGTTTGCTGCTACAGCAGTAGACATCGGTTCAAGTTCCCACTTTAGAGTAGCTTTTAATTTAAATACAAACAACTAGGACTGAGATGCACCTAAATTTTTTTGCATTGTATTTGGAGGACGTTAATGGTTGAATATTGTCACTGATAGGTACTTGCCCTGTCACCAAAAGTTCTGAAATCTTACTAATGATGGCCAGTCTGAAAATTAAGATGTATGTTAAGGCAAGGCTCCTTTAGACAGAGTTGTGTTACTTTCATTCATGTATCTTATCACAGGTGCTGTGGTAATATCTGAGAATTCAGTAGAACCCAGTGCACATATTTCTGCTTTCCTTGCAAGTATGGTTTAGACTGTTCTAAGAATGACATGGACTGGAACTTGAGGGCCCTGCTATTCACTGAACACCTGCTGTCTGCTGCCACACAAGATAATTGTAGACACCTGTGAGCCATCTTTTCTTGCAAGCATCCAAAGAAGTCCTCAAATTTAACACTTCAACAAAGTCTTCAGCAATTCCCATGGAGGTCTATTGACTTGTGCTTTGGGGGATTCTTTGGTGGCTGTGCTCAGCTGACAGCAGGACTGGGCCAGAAGGACTCTGGTGACCTTCCCATATGCAAAGGCCCCAGTGATTGTAAGTTCTAGATGTCTTTGAGAGATAGATGGCTTCCTGACATGATTTTCAGGATTCCACCAAAAGACAGTTACTGGAACTTTTGTGAACTTGACCTAAAATAGTCACAGGACCATTTTACTACACCCAGTGACAAACAACATCACATGGTGAGCCCAGGCTCCCACCTTCAATTGGGAAATGTGGTGCTGTATAACAAGAAAGAGGTCATTTGGCAGGCCTTTTTGTAAGTTCCTCCAAAGCCATCTGTGGATAGTAACATGTTATCTTAACAGTAATCTTTAAAGGGAGTCAGTTTCCTTATGACTTTTGTGATATATGTGAGAAATATAAGGAAATTAAAACTATTTTGAATTTCCTAGAATTCTTAGAATTTCTTAAACAGTGAAGAAGATAAAAATGGTCATTATGAATAAAGAATTATTGTCAATCTAAAAAGGAAAACAATATCTCAGCAGATATTGGTGGAAAATTGTCTATTATAACCATGGTAACAAATCAAGTAATACATTTAAACAACTCACCAATGAGAACACTAAACCTCTGTAATAACAAGAGATATCCTAATGTAAAGAATACAGCAGTAATCATTTATTGAACAAATAAATATTGTTAAAGTACCCAACATTAAAGGTTAAGTGTCTTATTGCCTTCATAGGACAACATCAAAACCTTTTAAGAAGTCAGTATGCCAAAATTCATTAAGAACATAGGAATTTATTTGGGCAATGACAGAGGACAGGGGTTCTTAGGATGCAGCTGCATTGGTAGAGTGTTTTGGTTGCCTACAGAAACACTGGGTTAGATTCCAGCACTTCATAAATGCAGTGTAGTTGTCCATGCCTTAATCCCAGTGCTTGGGATGTAGAAGCAGAAGTAAACAAAGTTTAAAGTCATTCTTGGCTGCATATTATGTTCAAGACCAGCCTAAGTTGCATTAATAGCTTATCTCATAAATGAGATAGATTTTATTTTTGAGCCCAATTTTTTCATTTTCCACAAGTGTGGAAATGTCTGTACCCATGATGGAAAAATTTATTGCACTATTATATATCAAACTAGAAAACAACTTAAATATTCAAGAGAAAATAAAAACTAGATTAGAAAAGCTAGATTTGCTGAGTAACAAAATATCTTAAAGAACATTTAATTAAAATAAACGTGTGTATGGTATGTGTTTATATGGCATATGTGTGTGTGGTGTATGTGCCTGTGTGTGTGGTATATGTGTATTTTTGCATGTGTGTGGTATATGTATGTGTGTATGGTGTAAGTGTGTAATGTGTGTATACATGTGGGTATGTGGTATGTATATGGTAAGCAGTATGTGTGTGTCTACATTGTATATGTGTTGTGTGTATGTATATGTGTGTGCATGAGTGGGTGTGTTTGGGTGTGGGCCATGTGTGTATGTATGTGTTGTGTGCATGAGTGTGTGTAATATATGTCTGTGTATTTATGTGATTTTTGGTATGGATGTGTGTGTGTGGTATGTGTGTTTGTGTGTGTGGTATGCATGTGTGGTGTGTGTCTATGTGTATGGTATGTGTGTGTATAGGGAGTTAGAGAACTAGGTCAAGGTTCTTTCTTAACACCTTGTGGCTTTGGAGGATCAAATTGAGGTTACCAGTGTTGGAACAAGTGTCTTTACCTCCTGAGCCCTCTCATTGATTGGAAGAATATTTTGTATAACAGGAAAACATTTAACATACAAAGGAGAATGAAAAGAAAAAGCAATAAATGCAAGCTATAAATTCATTATCATCTTAACTATGTAAATGTAAGCATGTATCCAATAAAGATACAGAGAAAAAACTAAAATGCAAGAGTGCTTACTTAGAAAGAACTGGGTAGCTGGTGCCATTTATTTCACTCTTTATATTGCTATGAATTTTCAAAACTAACCAAACCTGCAAACTCTGATAAAAAATGAGTAGCAAATACAAAATTCATGTTACTATACAAAAGTACCCGGGGCTAGGTGTTTTACAAGTAAAAGAGATTCGTTTTGTCTCATGAGTTTGAAGGTTGAAAAGTCCAAGCTCAGGCACTCACATCTGGCAGGTACGCACTGAATTCCACCTCTGCACAAGTAGTTTGTGTTAAGAAAACACCCAGTGAAAGCAAAGGTCCGTGAGAAATATCTCACGGCAAGCACTCAACTCCTACAAGATCACAAGCATTCATCTATTTGGAAAATGGTGCCCCAAATACTACTGACTTCTTCTGGGTTCCATGACCTTTCAATAGAATGTAGAAGGGGAATCCCCGGGCTTGCCAAGCCTACTTAGCAAACTCCAGGCTAATGAGAGGTCCTGTCTCTGAAAATCAAGGTAGATAGTACCACTTGATTCCTGACCACCTTATTCACATGCATATATGTATGCACATACATTCACCCTACATGAAGATGCACACACACACACAGGCACACACACACACACAAACATGCATGCTCTCTCTCTCTCTCTCACACACACACACACACACACAAACATGCTCTCTCTCTCTCTCTCACACACACACACACATACACACACACAAACATGCATGCTCTCTCTCTCTCTCTCTCTCTCTCTCTCTCTCTCTCTC
>JANHMN010000027.1:6551882-6590398 GCA_030674055.1 Rhabdomys pumilio
CTCCTCCTCCTCCTCCTCCTCCTCCTCCTCCTCCTCCTCCTCCTCCTTCTTTTTTATTCTTCTTTTGTAAAATGATGCCTAGGACACATGCTTTGATGCACTCATGTATCATGATCTTTCTTTGCAGTTAAAAAGCCTATTTCCAGTGTAAGTAAGCAACCAAATGGATGTTGTAAGAAAATTAATCAGCACCTTCTGAAACTGGATGTCCTCCTACTTAAAATTAATTTGTTCGTACTCTCAGGTGCTGTGAGAGAGGAATAATTATTTTTTATAGGGCAACTAGCTAGCATCCTTCTACTCTGTGAGCCGTGGAAGAAAGAGTATTTATGGAGAAATGGCTCTGATTTGATTTGTTCTCTGAAGCCTTCATCACTGTCTTGAAGGCAAAGCTCTTATCAATATATGAAGATTCTGCAGAAGGTGCATGCTGCTCTTGATCTCATGAATGCATTCTTCCATGTGTTTCTATTTCACAACCGAGCACTTAGACAAATAATTTCAAGCTTGCTTGGAAGTTTCATGACAGATATGAAATAGAATATTCTACTATCAGTCATAGCATTAGAGAAAAATATGACTTTGGAAACTGGAAGAGGCTGAAGTCACTGTCTGTCTGTGAGTGGGTATGTGCGTGCAACTGTGTATATGTGTATTTGTGTATGCATGCGTGCATGCTTGTGTGTGTATGTGTGTGCACACGTGTGTGTGTAAGTGCACACACATTTATGTATTTGTCCACATGTGGAGGCTAGAGGTTTGATGTCTTGTATCTTCTTCAGCTGCTTTTCAGTGTACTTTTTGGACACAGGTCACTAACTGATAGTGGATCTCACTGAATGTTACACTGGCTGGCTAGCTAGCTCCAGTGATACTCTTGCTTCATCTTCCCAACACTAGGATTACAGATGTTTACTGCTATAAATTTTATACAAAGATTCTGCTGGATAAAACTCACGTCCTTATACTTGCACACCAAACAATCAACTAAGTCATTTCCCCAACCCAGAGTAGATTTCTAGTCATTTATGTTTCTCTTCTCATTGAAACAAGGTCTAATTTATATCAATAAATAGAAGGAAAAGGAGACTGGGAGGTAGGGAGATTTTACTGCAAATTGCCATGATTGACTCCTTGGCCCTGGAGTGTATCTTCCTGACTCTACTCTAGGTGCGCACAGGTGTGGTAGGTGCTTCTGTTGCTCAGGGCATCCATATGCAGTGGCATCAGAGAAGGCTGTGGACAGGAATGAACTTGAATTGCCCAAGCCAGGTATTTCCACAGGTGCATTAGCAGAATCTTCGTGATATGTGAGGACCCAGGAGGGCAAATGTCAATGGAGTGACATTCCAGCCATGTCAGCCTTCCCAGGAAGAAGTGATTGGCAGTATAAAAGGTGGCATTTCGATGGCATTTTCTCTTCGGACAATGCGATTGACAATAAAGGAGAGTGACTCCCTTAAACTGTGATACCAAACACAAAGTCAGAAAAGATCATTGTTAAGGGTAATGTATTTCTTGGTGCTTTGAGTCATAGTGGACAAGAGAGCTAGAGGTAGCCCCAAAAGTCAAAAACAGACAAACTAAGGAAACTTCTAGTCTTCGTTCTGAAAGAATAAGTGACCCTTGCTTTCAAGTAACACATCTTTACACAGTGTGTGTTCTTTTTACAATCTTGCATAATATTCTTTCCAAACCCTTAACTGGTTCAGAGTTGCGGGTGACTATAAAGCGTTCTGCTGCCACCTAAGGCAAGTAGTTTCTTGTGTGTGTCTGTGTGTGTGTGTGTGTGTGTGTGTGTCTGGGTGTGTCCATGTTCATGTGTGTGTGCACGTGTGAGTGGGGGCAAATGTGTCTGAAGGTCAGACATCAGCATCACCTATCTTTCTCAGTTACTCCTCACTGTACTGTTTTTGGAGGTTTCTTTATATGTATGGATATTTTGCCTATATACATTTCTGTGCACCATGTGCCTGGCCATTGTCTAGTGGAGGCAAGAGGGGTATCAGATACTCTGGAACTGTAGATACAGATATGAACAGCCACACGGCTGCTATAAATTAAACACAGATCCTCTGGAGGATCAGCCATTGTTCTTATCTGACAGGTCATCTCTCCAGCTCTCAACTTTATTGTTATTATTATTATTATTATTATTATTATTATTATTATTATTATTTTATTATTATGTTTTCTCAGTAAACTTCAAGGTCACCAGTGCAAATATTCTGTTGGCTGGCCAGTAACCCTCCAGGATTATTTTGCAGCACTGAGATTGCAGAAGTGGACCACCACCACAGGCTTTATTTATATGTTGGTGCTGGGCATTCAAACTGAGTTCCTCATGTTTGTGGAGCACGCACTATACTGACTCCAATACTTCCTCAGCCTTCTAAGAGCTTCCTAAGATGAAAGGAGAGGGAGGGAGGGAGGGATGAAGGGAGGGTGGAGACAAACCAAGATAGAGGAGACGTAGAGGGGGAAAGGAAGAGGTAGAGGCAGAAGGAGAGGTAGAAGGAGAGGGAAAGGAAGAGGGAGGGGGAGAGGGAAGGGGGGAGGGAGGGGGAGAGGAAAGGGGGGAGGGAGGGGGAGAGGAGCTAAAACCCACACCCATATCTTGTGTCACAGCAATACTGCTGAGATGCCTGAATACATAAGGCAGTGCTTCTCTTTTCCAGGCACCTGAGGACATCAATTCAAAGAACAGCTGCACTTGCTGAGACGTATTGTTATAAAAAAATAGTATGTCTGATGGTCTGGTGTTTCTGTTGTGGTCCATCAAAAGGGAAATGCTCATTCTTGTTTTGCAAAGAAAAAAAAATAAAAGGAGAAAGATGCCAAGGAGTGGGAGGACTTGGAAAGAGCAGTTCCCGGGGGAGACATTGCTGGAGAGCAGCTGAGAGGGCTTTATTCCAAACACAGGAGTTAAAGGTGACATCATAATGAATTGGAATCAATGTCAGTTCCATTTCATGTTAGAAGCCTGCACAAGGGGCTTTTTAAAAAAAGCACGAAGGCAAATGGAGTGATTGTTTGGGCCAGCATGGTGTTTGGTTTCTTTTCAGTTTTCCCTTGGAAATATTAGTGGAATTACATGTTTGAAGGCATTTACAAAGAAAGCAGCATTCTTTATGTTCTTTGGGTTTTCATATTTGCATCTTTCTCTCAGCGTGTGTGTGTGTGTGTGTGTGTGTGTGTGTGTGTGTGTGTGTGTATATGTGTGTGTATGTGTGTGCATGTTTTTCATATGTGCATATAATGTGTGTATCAAGAAATATGTACACCATTGTGCATTCATAAAAGTCAGAGTACTTAATTGGGTATTCACCTTTGACTTCTGTTTTAAGATGGGATCTCTTTGTTACTGCTAGGTATATCAGGGTAACTAGATCATAACCAGTCTCCTGTCTATGTCTCCTACATTTTCATAAGAATGCTAGGATCACAGGTTCACACTGCCACATCTGGCTTTATATGAGGTCTGGGGGTCCAAACTAAGATTTTGGTTTCGTGCAACAAAGACTTTATTCACTGACTCATCCCTCCAGCCAAGTATTTTAACTTTTCAGCTCATGAAGTGTGCAAGTGCCTAATGACAGCTATTTCACTGGATTCTCTACACACCTTTTGGGTTCAATTACTATGTGAAATCAGGGAGCCCCTTGGCCTAGATCTCACAGTAATAACAGACAAAGGACTGGAAGCACTTTTCTATCCAGCTTTGACAATTCCATTGTCGCTATGTAAGGCTGGACCCTCATCATTTTTAGAACCTTACACTCGCATTCTTTAAATCCATACACACCTTCTACCTCTTTTAGTTTGCTGAATTGTTTTATGTCAACTTGCTACAGCCTGAAGTCATCTGAGAGGAACAAGTTCATAGGGCATTTTCTTAATCAGAGATTGATGTAGCAGTGCCCAACCCAGCTGACTGTGGTCCTGGGTTCTATAAGAAAACAGGCTGAGCAGGCTAGTGGGAACAAGTCAGTAAGCAGCACTCCCCCTACAGGACTCTGTGTTAGCTCCTGCCTCCAGGTTTCTACCCTGTTTGAGTGCCTAGCCTGATTTCTTTCAGTGATGAACAGTGATTTGGAAATGTAAGCTAAGTAAAAACAGAGCCTTTACTCCTCAGCTTGCTTTGATCATGCTGTTTCACCACAGCAAATGATAACCCTAACTGGAACACTTGGTGTTGAGACCCTGGATGCATTATCTGTTTTGGTGGGGAGAAGGCTAACAGTACCATATGGAATGGAGGGAAATGCCTAAGCTATACCCCTTCCATTTACCATGGGCTCTTTTGAAAGGTAAATGTTCTTGAATTAACACTGGAGTTGGCTAACCAGGAAGAAGTCCGCATGAACAAGACATCAACTGCAAGCCCTGGCACAATAGTCAAAAATGTAAATGAATAGTGTAATGCAGAAACCTCAAGGATAGTTGTATCAATTCTTTCGAGCCTGAGCCTCCACTATAGAGTCAGACAGGATTGGCAACGAGATGTGCACACAACAAGAATTCCATTTGCTTCACAGTGCACTCCAGTGTGTCCATTGATTGTGACAACTTCCCTGTGTGGCAGGTAATAATATGCTCACTTGAGAAATTCAGGAAGAATATAAGTGAGAATGTCCTCAGTCTTTGTAGTGACTTAAAGTTAGAAAGAACTGCTGGGCGCAAGGATGCCGTTGACACGCATCTTCCCTCTGAGATAATATTAGGGTCATGATTCTTCACTTCTAGTGGAGAATGTCTGAGAAGGTTGGTGACAGCACCTTAGCATTTGGTGTGTGGGAAAGTCTGCACGACTTCACATCCTTCTGGAGTCTCCATGATCTTTAACCTGGTTCTTTCTTCAAACACCACAGAGGCCAATCCTGAAGACAGCTGATAGAGTGATTCTGGGACATTGTGTCCTGAATACAGCACCTTAGAAAGACACAAGAGTGACACTTCTGCCACATGTCTCACCAAGGTCAGGTCCTGGCTTGTTCTTCAAGAGAAGATGTACCCCAGTCTGTCTGGATCTTGATTGCTGCTTACAGAACTTTACCCATGTGCATACCCCTCAGGATCTCATTAAAATGTCTCTGAGTCTCCAAGTCTCAAATGCTGCCAGGCAGGACACAAGCTGCTCAGTCAGAGGGCACACGTGGAGCAGCATGGGCTGAACAATGAAATAGTAGATTTAAAGTACAAAGACCAAGACAGAAAGTCTCTAGAATATCAGGAGAGGCATGAGGACAGGGAACTGGTTAAGGAGATTAGGATAAAAGTCTCTCTCTCTTCTCTCTCCCTATTTCTCTCTCTGTCTTTCTCTCTCTCAGCTTTCAGGAATCTAAATCTTTAACAGGGGTGAGAGATTAGTACGAAGGTTCAGTTTGGTTTCATATAAAGAATGGTATGTAAATGATGAGGTGATTGTTAGCCTTCCCAAAAAGAAAAGAAAAACTGAGGGAGACTGCAGTGTTTTTAATAAAGTAAAGCCATGTATACCATTTCAAGCGATGGCATGCCATTGTGCAGCAGTGTTTCCGTAACTGTATAGAAGAACTAAGTCTCTATTGCCTAGAGTCAATGTGTCACTTGTGTGTTGGTAATGATGCTGGAGTAAAGGAATGGAGTACACTGCTAGTTGTGTAAAAGTGCCTTACTTGGGGAGCAGAAGGTGACTTGGCAGATAAAACATTTGTTGTGCAAGTGTGAGAACCAGAGAACAAATCCCCAGGATCCACACAAAGTCAAGCAAGCCTGGCAGCTATTTTAGAATCTCAGCATTCAGAAGGCAGAGATGGAGGATCATTCTATGGCAAGCTGGGTAGCCAGACTAGATAGAATTATCAAGTTTCAGGTTCAGTAAGAAAAAACCCTATAAATAGAGAAAAATCAAGTAAGACATCTGACTTTAACTTTGAGTCTCTACATGTACATGTATACATGTACATGAGCACTCATATAAATGTGACCATGTTTACACACATACCATATATACATGTAAAAAATATCTCTCATACAATTATGTATAGTACACAATATGTAGTAATGAATTTAAATGACTATTCAACTATTTTCTGTTTTGAACCTTTTATTATTCTTTTAGCATTAAGTGCATCTGTAAAAAAACATGTGTGTGAATACACTGTCATTGTCTTCAGACACACCAGAAGAGGGCACTGGATCCCATTACAGATGGTTGTGAGCCACTGTATGGTTGCTGGGAATTGAACTCAGGACCTTTGGAAGAGAAGTCAGCGTTCTTAACCACTAACCCATCTCTCCAACCTCACATTAAAATGCATCTTATATAAACTATCTACTGTCAAACAGGCTTCCATGTTATTTGGATAACAACTCTGATATCTTGGGCTTGCTGAGTCTCTTGACAGCATTTTATAAAAATTTCACTCGTGACTTAAAGTCATGTTGCTTACTTGATCATGTCTCCTAAGTGTAGAAAAGCCATTTCTAAGGTTGTCAGGAAAAGGCCACATTGAATGACAGACTTGAAAACAAAATTAGAAGTGATTAAGAGAATCAGTGATTGTTAGTGCCTGTCAGCCAGGCCTGTCCCAGTTGACCAGAATTGTGATGCTGGCAAAGAACACAGTGAAAGAGATTTGCTTTATTGAAGGCATCAGGACTAACACAACTTCATGAAGGGCCTTGTCAGATAGGAAGACATTTTTCGTGATGGTAACCATGGCCAAAGTAGAGGGTCTTCTTTTATACTTATGAAACAGAAAGTAAGGGGAAAGTCAGAAAGTGCCAATGAGAAAGTAGCTGATGGATGTTTGGAAACTCAAGATAAGATAATTGTGGAGGAGAATTAGTTGCCAGTGTAAACCTTTGGTATGGATCAAAACTAGTTTAATGGTATTGAAAAGTAACATCCTTTCAAAATTTTGCTTATTGTTAGTGCTGTTACAGGGCATCTTCTGCTGCTGATTATCTTTAACTCAATGAGAAAATAGGTCTTCTCCTTCCAAAAACCACCTTTTTGGTTCAACCAATGGGTGTAGGGAATGTAGCAGCTTTCAGTATCTGTTAGCTGAGGATATTGACCCAATGGAGAAAGACTGGGAGAGGATCATATACTCTATATTTTAATAGTTTTAGTCCCTATTATGAGCATCTATATACATGTGAACATACACACCACAAATACAATTTGTATATGTAAAAAAGTATCTCACATACAGTTACATAATACTTAGTAATTTCTATAAGTGAATACATTACCCAACTGTATTACCCAAAAAATAAAATTTATTTTCTATATTAAACTTTCATAACTGTTTTAGCCCTAAGTGCATCTTATATAAACTATCTACTATCAAACAGACTTCCATGTTATGTGGGTAACAACTCTCTTATCTCATATCATAATATTCCTATTATGGAGGCAACTTCATGAAAAGACTTTCACCTAGTATGAGTGCAAATTAGTTCCATCAGTGTTTTAAGAAGCAAGACAGCAGCTTTGCCTGGGGGTAATTTTATAGGAAACAAATTGGTACTCTGTGACCTGGAACGATGAGAATCACAGGACCTTGAACACATGAGTGCAGAGGCACACTCAGTTCACAATAGAAGCGATAAGAAGTTAGAGATGACCCAACTCCTCTTTCAATATGGCTTCTCAAGTCACTATATTAATAAAATATATAGCAGCATCAAGAACATTACTCAGGGTTATAATGGTTTGAAGAATTGTATGAATCACACCTGTAAGAAGACAGTAGAAACCTTCACCAGTGACTTCAAGCAATTTGTCAAAGATAAAATGTTGCAAATATCAAAGAGATCATACTTGAGATAACAAGTTAGTCCAATGTCTGAACAGGGTGTCTCTGGGAACTAGAGGCGATTCTCAAGAAAGAAAGTTGAAACGTAACACTTGCATGCAATTAAAATGGTATAAAAGCAAAAAGGAGAAAGGGGAATAGGATAGGGGTTTTCTAGGGAGGGGAAAGGGATGGCACCTGAAATGTAAATAAATAAAATATCCAATAAAAAAGAGGAAACACAAATTCCAAAAAAAAAGCAGTGAAGAATTTACCAGAAATATTTTGGGGCCCTAAACAAGCTTCACTTATTCCCCAGAGGGAGAATCATACAGACTCAGGAAGTAAAATAAACTTATAGGGATGAGGAAATAAGAACTTCTCAGGAAGCTTCTGAAATTTATGAGTCACAATGCACTCCCACTCACTAGCTTGCCAGGCTTCCCTAAACAGCAATAACTGCTAAATAGAAAGAGAGACTTTCCTGTGGGGAGAGCTGCCTGAAAGTTGTGCAGCATACTCCATGAATGCAGCTTTCATGAGTCAATTTTTTGTGGACTTTTGGTTTATGCAGCTTTCTTTGAATGTTCTATATTCCTGTAAGTGATCTCACACTCACAGTCCAATAAGCATCTCTGATAAAACCACTAGTTCACTAAGTCAGATTTTTTTTTGTTTGTTTTACATCCATGTCCTTTCTGGGGTGAAAATAAGTTTGGCCATATCTCTCTAGGTAAAGTCAGTCAAAAATCCATAAATCAGGTAAAGACATGGATACAACATAGTTTGTCCATGAAAGAAGAAAATGTACAATGAAGTAAGACAAAGACACAATCCAAGCACATCAGCAGGGCCATATTTCTGAAAAGAATGATGCCTCTACCAGAAAATCTCAGCTCCAGACAGGTACTTTAGAAGAGATTCCAGGAGAATAATTTTCCATAATGACCTTGTACCTAGACAAAATGTGGCTATAGAAGACATTGACATCATAACCCACACACTGCAGTGGTTTAGAATAATGCGCCATTGCCTTTGTTCTTTATAGAAAGCTTAAAAGTTAAAAAAAAAAAAACACCAATAAAGGAAGAAATCTTATGGAGTATTTAAGTAAATAAGAAAAAATGTGTTTGGACAGATGTTCTATGCATTTTTTATTGAGGCAACATGTACTATGAACCAATTTGAAAGTTAAAAATTTAAGCAAAGTAAAATAACAAGGATATACCAAGTTAAGGTTAATGTAATCTTGGGAAAATGTAAATTTATGAATTTAGGATAGCTTAAGTGTACAGCTTTATAACGCCCACAGCAGTACCCAAGGTCCTCACACCTCCCTGTCACCCCCCACCAACTAAGTCAGAGGAATTTCTAGTTTTATAAGCACCATTGCTATTAGTATCTATAAAGAAACGGCAATAAAAATATTATCCCATGTTTTTTTTACTGTGCTTTTAATGTTTATATGCATAAATAATTGCTACTGTTACAAATTACCTTCAGTACTTAGTACAAAACATGTAACATATGGAATGGATTTATGGCTGGGGAACAATAGGCTTTACACATAACCTCAGTGTGTAGCAGGCTAGTTTTGTTGCAGGTTTATGTAAGTACACTCTGAGGTTCACACAGTGATGAAATCACCCAATGCCTCATTTCTCAGAACATACTCCCTCGTCATTAAGCAGCACATGGGCTGCACTTGGCATTGTGAGGAAAAACATTTAACTGGTTACACCAGATACCTTTCTTTTATTGATTCATCTCTTACCTACATTAACATGCCTGAGGTGCATGATAATTGGAGTGTAAACAAGGGGTATATCTTCTGCTAGCAAAAGAGAACTGTGGTTTCAGGGAAAGCCATACAATTGAAAGCAGTAAAGAAAAATCAACACTGTGAGCCTAGAGCTCAATTGTGGAGTCAGTTCTAGCAGATACACTGAAAAGTAAGGAAGCCTTTAGCACTCAGACAGAGATTGGATGGAGCAGTTGCACAGTTGATAATTGCCTATTTTTAAGCTTTCTACAATATTTGCTTCTTAAATTTTTCTCCACTTTGAATTTTGGAAGGTAACAAGAGAGGTTGAAGAAAAAAAAAAGAAACAAATGAAAAAAAAAAAAGGAAAAAACAAAACAAAACAAAACAAAACAACAACAAAAAAAACCCCATAACTTGGCTATGAGGTGAAAAGTGAAGAGGGAGGGGTCAGTGGATATTTATGAAACATTTTCACCTAGATTTGGCCTCACGGAACTTGGGTTCATTTGAAAAGTGGAAGCTGGAGTTAGTGTTGGCCCACACAACTGTAGTTACAGCACCTGTGCTTTCAAAGGCCGATACAGGAGGATTGTCACAGGTTTGAAGCCAGCCACAGATGCACACAGCCAGGCAGAATCTAAAAAAACAAAACAAAACAAAACAAAACAAAACAAAACAAAACAAAAAAACAAACAAAAACAAAAAACCACCAGATGGTATTAATACAGATTTCTATCAGACCTTCAAGGAAGACCTAATACCAATTCTTTTCAAACTATTCCACAAAATAGAAACAGAAGGAACATTACCCAATTCATTCTATGAAGCTACAATAACGCTCATACCTAAATCTCACAAAGACCCAACAAAGAAAGAGAACTTCAGACCAATCTCTCTTATGAATATTGATGCAAAAATACTCAATAAAATTCTCAGAAACTGAATCCACAAACATATCAAAACAATCATTCATCATGATCAAGTAGTCTTTATTCCAGGAATGCAAGTATGGTTCAATATTGGAAATCCATCAATGTAATCCACTATATAAACAAACTCAAAGAAAAAAACCACATGATCATCTCACTAGATGCCGAGAAAGCATTTGGCAAAATTCAACATCCCTTCATGTTAAAAGTCCTGGAAAGAGCAGGAATTCAAGGTCCATACTTAACATAGTAAAAGCAACATACAGCAAGCCAGTAGCCAACATCAAACTAAATGGAGAGAAACTGGAAGCAATCCCACTAAGATCAGGGACTAAACAAGGCTGCCCACTCTCACCCTACCTATTCAATATAGTACTGGAAGTCCTAGCCAGAGCAATTAGACAACAAAAGGAAGTCAAATGGATACAAATAGGAAAGGAAGAAGTCAAGAAGGTTGGGGAGGTGGTGGGGATGAGGGTAGGAGGAATCATGTTTCGGGACGGATTGGGAGAGAAAATACTAGGAGAAACAACTGGTATGGGGGGTATCTGGGATGAACCTAGGACAATGGAAACTCCCAGGAATCTATAAAAGTGACCCTAGCTAACATTCCTAGCAATGGACATATGGGCCTTGAAATGGACAACTCTTATAACCAGGTAAGATGTCCAATGGAGAAATTCAGATGCCAACACAGCCACAAAACCTTAAATCCACAATTTGTTCTGCCGACAAGATGTGCAGAGTAAATATGGTTCAGAAATTAAGGAAATGGACAACCAATGACTGGCCCAGCTTGAGACCCATGTGTTGAGAAAGAGTCCACTATTAATGATATTCTGCTATAACTGAAGACAGAAGCCTAGCATAACGCATCTGAGGGGCTTCACCCAGCAAGTGATTGAATCTGATGCAGAGACCCACAGCCAAATGTTAGGAATCCTGCAGGAGAGTGTAGAGAATAATTGAAAGAGCCAGAAAGGTCAAGGACACCACAAGAAGACCTATAGAATCAACTAATCCTGGTCCATAGGTGCTCACCAATAGTAAACCAACAACGGGAAAGCATGCATAAAAAGTACCGAGACCCTGTGTACATATGCAATAGTTGGGTAACTTGGTTTTCGAGTGGGACTCCTAACAGCAAGAGCAGGTGCTGTCTCTGACTCTGTTGCCTGCCTTTGGGATCCTTTCCTCTTACTGGGCTGCTAATCCTAGTCTTACTGCACCTTGGTATGCCAAGGTGGGTTGAAATCCATGGGAGACCTCCACTTTTTTGAGGATAAAGGGAGGAGAGGTGATGGGGCAGGGGTGTGAGAGGGAGAGACTTGGTAGAGAGTAGAGAGGGGACGTTTTGATCAAGATGTGAAGTAAATAAAAAAATTAACTAATAAAAAGGTAAGGATGAGCAATGTTAGAGAAAAAAATACTAGATGACCAAAAGCATTGATAAAAATGCTAAGACATACAAGACACTGGCCAAGTACTCAGTGTTGTACTTGGAGATCAGAGAGATGGATAAGAGAAAAGGAGGTTCCTCAATGTCTTTTACTTACTCGTTTCTGTGATAAACTATGCTGACAAAGACAAATTAAGGATTTATTTTAGCTTATACTTCAAGACAGATCTGTCCATCATGGTCAGTAAGACATGGCAGATGTAGAGAAGGGATGGTGCCATGAACAGGCTGGACACATGACATCCATACTCTGGAGTGAGAGACCAGGAAGTGATTTGTGGTTATAAAGCATTAGGACCCACCCACAGTGACCCACTTTTTCTTTTTTTTATTGGATATTTTATTTATTTACATTTCAGATGTTATCTCCTTTTCCCTTCCCTCCACAGAAATCCCTTATCCCATCCCCACTTCTGCTACTATGATGGTGTGCCCCCACCCATCCACCTATTCCCCCTCCCCGCCCTCAAATTTCCTCACATTGGGGCATCCAGCCTTGATGGGACCAAGAACCTCCTCTCCCATCAATGCCTGACAAGGCCATCCTCCACTACGTATACAGCTGGAGTCATGGGCCCCTCCAAGCATGTTCCCAGGCTGGCAGTTTAGATCCTGGGAAGTCTGATTGGTTGGTATTGTTGCTCTTCCAATGGGGGTGCAAGCCCCTTCAACTCCTTCAATCTTCTCTCTACCTCCTCCATTGGGGACCCCATGATCAGTTCAATGGTTAGCTGTGAGCATTTGCTTCTGGCAGAGCCTCTCAGGAGACAGATATATCAAGCTCTTGTCAGCATGCACTTCCTGGCATCCACAACAGTGCCTGCATTTGGTGACTGGACATGGGATGAATACCCAGGTAGGGCAGTCTCCAGACAGTCCCTCCTCCAGTCTCTGCTCCACCCTTTTTCTCCTTACTTGCTCCCATAGGTATTTTGTTACCCCGTCTAAGAATGACTGAAGCACCCGCACATTGGTCTTTCTTCTTGAGCTTCATGTGGTCTGTGAGTTGTATATTAGTTATTGTGAGCTTTTGGGCTAATATCCACTTATCAGTGATTGCATACCATGTGTGTTCTTTTGTGATTGGGTTACCTCACTCAGGATGATATTTTCCAGTTCCATCCATTTGCCTAAGAATTTCATGAATTCTTTGTTTTTAATAGCTGAATAGTACTCAAATAGTACATTTGTGTAAATGTGCCACATTTTCTGTATCCATTCCTCTGTTGAAGAACATCTGGGTTCTTTCCAGTTTCTGGCTATTATAAATAAGGCTGCTATGAACTTAGTGGAACATGTATCCTTGTTATATGTTGGAGCATCTTTTGGGGATATGGCCAGGAGTGGTATAGCTGGGTCCTCAGGTAATGCTATGTTCAATTTTCTTAGGAGCCGCCAGACTTATTTCCAGAGTGGTTGTACCAGTTTACAATCCCATCAACAGAGAAGCTGAGTTCCTCTTTCTCCACATCCTCACCAGCATCTGCTATCACCTGAGTTTTTGATCTTAGCCATTCTGATTGGTGTGAGGTGGTATTTCAGGGTTGTTTTGATTTGCATTTTCCTGATGAGTAAGGACCTTAAACATTTCTTTAGGTGCTTTTTGACTATTTGAGTTTCCTCAGTTGAGAATTCCTTGTTGAGCTTTGTACCCCATTTTTTAAATAGTGTTATTTGATTGTCTGGAGTCTAGTTTCTTGAGTTCTTTGTATACATTGGATATGAACTCTTTATCAAATGTAGGACTGGTAAAGATCTTTTCCCAATCTGTTGGTTGCCATTTTGTCCTATTGACAGTGTCCTTTGTCTTAAAGAAGCTTTGCAATTTTATGAGGTCCCATTTGTCAATTCCTGATCTTAGAGCATAAGCCATTGGTGTTTTGGTGAGGAAAATTTTCCCCTGTGCCTATGTGTTTGAGGCTCTTCCATACTTTCTTTTAGTTTCAGTGTATCTAGTTTTATGTGGAGGTCCTTGATCCACTTGGACTTGAGCTTTGTACAAGTGGATAAGAATGGATTGATTTGCATTCTTTTACATGCTGACCTCCAGTTGAACCAGCACCATTTTTTGAAAATGCTGTCCTTCCACTGGATGGTTTTAGCTCCTTTGTCAAAGATCAAGTGACTATAGGTGTGAGAGTTCAATTCTGGGCCTTCAATTCTATTCCATTGATCTTCTTGCCTGTCTCTGTACCAATACTATGTGGTTTTTCTCACTATTGCTCTGTAGTACAGCTTGAGATCATGGATGGTGATTTCCCCAGAAGTTCTTTTATTTTTGAGAATAGTTTTCGCTATCCTGGCTGGGTATTTTGTTATTCCAAATGATTTTGAGAATTACTCTTTCTAACTCTGTGAAGAATTGAGTTGGGATTTTGATGTGGATTGAATTGAATCTGTAGATTGTTTTTGGCAAGATGGCCATGTACACTTTATTAATCCTCCCAATCCATGAGCATGGGAGATCTTTCCATCTTCTGAGATTTTCAATTTCTTTATTCAGAGACCTGAAGTTCTTGTCATACAGATCTTTCACTTGCTTAGCTAGATTCACACCAAGGTTATTTTATATTATTTATGACAATTGTGAAGGGTGTCATTTCCCTAATTTTTTTCTCAGTCTGTTTATCTTTTGAGTAGAGGAAGGCTAATGATTTGTTTGAGTTAATTTTATATCCAGCCACTTTGCTGAAGTTGTTTATCAGGTTTAGGAGTTCTCTGGTGGAAGTTTTGGGGTCACTTCAGTATACTATCATATCATCTACAAATAGTGATATTTTGACTTCTTCTTCTCCACTTTGTATCCATTTGACTTCCTTTTGTTGTCTAATTGCTCTGACTATGACTTTGAGTACTTTATTGAATAGGTAGGGTGAGAGTGGGCAGCCTTGTCTAATCCCTGATTTTAGAGAAATTGCTTCAACTTTCTGTCCATTTAGTTTAATGTTGGCTACTAATTTGCTGTGTACTGCTTTTACTATGTTTAGGTATGGGCCTTGAATTCCTGCTCTTTCTAAGAATTTTACCATGAAGGGGTGTTGAATTTTGTCAAATGCTTTCTCAGCATCTAGTGTGATGATCATGTGTTTTTTTCTTTGAGTTTGTTTATATAGTGGATTATGTTGATGTATTTCTGTATATTGAACTATCCCTGCATTCCTGGGATAAAGAAATCATGATGGATGATTGTTTTGATGTGTTCTTGAATTCAGTTTGTAAAAATTTTATTGAGTAGTTTTGCATTTATATTCATAAGGGAGATTAGTCTTTGTTGGGTCTTTCTGTGGTTTAGGTATGAGCATAATTGTGGCTTCATAGAATGAATTGTGTAGTGTTCCTTCTTTTTCTATTTTGTGGATTAGTTTGAAGAGAATTGGTATTAGGTCTTCTTGGAAGGTTTGAGAGAGTTCTGCACTAACACCATCTGGTCCTGGGCTTTTTTTGTTGGGGAAACTTTTAATGACTGCTGTTATTATTTTTTTAGGGGTTATGGGACTGTTTAGTTGGTTTGTCTGCTCCTGATTTAACTTTGGTACCTGATATCTATCTAGGAAATTGTCCATTTCATCCAGATTTTCCAGTCTTGTTGAGTATAGGCTTTTGTAATAGGATCTTATGATTTTGTGAATTTTCTTGGTTTTTGTTATTATCTCTCCCTTTTCAGTTCTGATTTTATTAATTTGGATTCTGTCTCTGTGCCCTCTGATTAGTCTGACTAAGGTTTTATCTATCTTGTTGATTTTCTCAAAGAACTAGCTCCTGGCTTTGTTGATACTTTATATAGTTCTTTTTATTTCTACTTGGTTGTTTTTGCTGTCAACTCCTCTTGGGTATATTTGCTTCCTTTTTTTTTCCTATGACTTTCTGGTGTGTTGTCACGTTGCTAGTGTATGTTCTCTCCTGTTTCTTTTTGTAGGCACTCAGAGCTGTGAGATTTCTTGTTAGGACTGCTTTCATTGTGTTCCATAAATTTTGGTATGATGAGCCTTCATTTTCATTAAATTCTAAAAAGTCTTTAATTTCTTTCTTTATTTCTTTCTTGACCAAGTAATAATTGAGTAGAGAGTTGTTCAGTTTCCACGTGTATGTGACCTTTCTGTTATTTTTGTTGTTATTTAAGACCAGCCTTAGTCTGTGATGATTTGATAGGATGCATGGGATTATTTCAGTCTTCTTGTATCCATTGAGGCCTGTTTTATGGCCAATTATATGATCTATTTTGGAAAAGGTACCATGAAGTGCTGAGAAGAAGATATATTCTTTTGTTTTAGGATGAAATATTCTATAGATATCTGTTAAACCCATTTGGGTCATAACTTCTCTAAGTTTCACTGTGTCTCTGTTAAGTTTCTGTTTCCATGATCTGCCCATTGCTGAGAGTGGTATGTTGAAGTCTCCCACTATTATTGTGTGAGATGCAATGTGTGCTTTGACCTTTAGTAAAGTTTCTTTTACAAATGGACCCACTTTTTCTAGTGGTGCTACTCCTCTTCAGGGTTCCACAATCTTACCTAACAGGGCTGACTACTGAGGACCAACTCTTCAAGCACATAAGCCCATGGGGAGCCATTTTCCCCTCAAATCACAGTGACCATCTTTTTTCCCCTAGCAGACTAAATCAGAGTGTAGAGAAAATGTTGCTATTATCTGTTTCTTGTACTTTTCTAGTTCTACATGTCCTGATTTTGCCATGGTGGTTTGTGCTTCTTTGTGTTGTGTCTTAGAAGTCTGAGTGAGGTAGGGGATAAATGTGGAACACAGCAGCATGAAATTCTACATGTACCATTGTATTCTGAAGGGTTTACGGATTGACAATGACATTGATACCAAGACTTAGGAAGAAAGCATGTTTGATGCTAGATCCATTGATTTTTTTAGCCAGTGACATTTGGATCTGTCCCCTGGTATGGGAATATTCTACTTTTCTTCTATATACAGCCTTCTCCTATAATACAGAGTAATTACCAGAGCAGATGCTTCAATGCCTGTTGCTAAGTGCCAGTAAGTGTTTAATCCTGTCCCCTATTCATTTCTTACAACATACCCATTGAATAACTATCATTATTTCCTCATTTTACAAATGAGAAAACTGAGGCCTAGAAAAGTTATGTATTTCCTGTATGTTGCAGAGAATGGTAAATATGAGCTTGCATTCATGTGGCAGGAGGCAAGCATGTTACATTGTCAAATCCCAGGGTATCCACACATCTGCCTCTTTCTCATTCCTTCTGAATACCTCCCCATGTTTGTGTAGTGGCTTCTACTTCCAATATATATATTTTTTCTCTTTTGGGGGTCAAAGACAAAGACAGTAATGCTGCTCACTCGGGGATATAATTGAGAATATGGATACTCTTGTTCAAAGACAACTAGGCTCATTTTTATTGGAAAACTAGGCTTGTTTAATTTTGATGTCATTAAATTAATAAAACTCTAGGGGCTGGCCAGTGACAATCTAATTAAACTTTGTAGAATATAGTCCAATTAGGTAACCAAGTAGGCTGATGCTCAGATTGGCTTTTGATACACATCAGCTATTTAATCACTTGTCTCCTGCATCATGTAAACTAGGATTAGCCATTTTGTCTTACAGAAGCCGCAGCTCATTCCAGCTCCATGTCAGGGTATTTTTTTTTTTCAGACAGAGGCCAGCTTACACTGTTGCAAGGATTACTGAGGAAAGTATGACTTCTTCAGACTAGAATTTTTGACCCAACCAGTTATTGGATGTCCCTGCTTGTTTGTTCTTGAAACATCTAACCAGACTATCACATGTGTATTTGGAGACTGTGTCCCTTCTTTGGAGGGACACGATCTCTCCTTGAGAGAATTGGGAATGTTAAAGAAGAAAAGATACTCACTTTATAACCTTGAAGTTACATATCTATGTATGCTTTGAAGAAAAAAAAATCCTCATTTGTGTCCACAGGGAGACAAGTTTAAGAGTATCTCTGCTTTACATGTTAGGAAATCCCCAAGTATCCATGACATAATGAATACATACATTTCAGCATATTTTTAAGGTGAAAAAATTACAGGTAAAAAGAGTGAGTTAGAACTTGATGCATCAATATGTATAAATCATGGGAAATGGTGAGTGAAAAAAAATAAGAGCTGGAGAATGACATTTATAGTTTCATGCCATATCTATAAAGTTTAATTTACTGTTCATGGTTACATGCCCTCAGATAGTTAAAAATGAAAGCATTGTTGGGGCCAATTAAACACTCAAACTAGGATAATGATTATCTTTCAGAAGGATAAAATGGAACTGGGAGGCAAGTGTGTAAGATTGAAGTTGTAACAATATCTATTTATTTCTTCAAAATAGTGTAACTGAAGTAATGATGCAAAGATATTATTTTAATGAGGCAATTTTACGAGTGTTCATTGTACTATTTTCTATTGTTTTCTGTGATGCTTGAAGTTGTTCATAATGTGGAAAGTGCTTCTTGGGAGTTCTAAGTTAGGGCATTCAGTCCTGCTAGACTAGTGCCTGCAAGCAGTATACAGGAATGTTCTTCTTGTTGCTGTTCTTCTTGCTATGATGAGATAACCTGATAAGAAGCTACAGAAGAAGGAACAGCATTTTTTTCTGGCTCACAGTTTGAGGTATATAGTCCATCCTGGTGGAGAAGGCATGAGGTTAGATTTGTGAGGCAGCCTATTGTATTCAATTCAAGCCAGAGAGCAGAGGATGGAGGATACTGGTGCTCACCTGCCTCTTCTTTGACTGTATCTATGATCAAAGCCCATAGAATGTTTCTGCTCATATTGGAGGTGGGTTTTCCTTTTTTAAATTTATCCCAATCCGAACAGTGTTTCACAGATATGCTCAGAACATTTTCTCCTAGGTGAGTCTGAATTCTGACAAGTTGACAATTGTTATTCATCATCTCAGGCTGCAAGGAGGAAAAAACTGTCACTACTCAAAAGATTTTTATTGGCTGGTACTACTCTCAACAAAGATGGGACAATGGCAGCGTGGATCTGGAATTTGGTATGAGCAGACTTGATATGACAATCTTTCTTTTGATCAAATTTTACTCCCAATATAACTCATTTCCCTTTGTATAATTTTTTTCTCTCTAGCTATGGTATACATATAAACTAGAGGTTCAAAGCAGGCTGTGTGCAAATGATGGTGCTCTAAAGGTAGAAGACTCCGGAACAAGATGTCTTCACTAGCAGTTGTCTGGCTGCAAAGCTGATGTTATTACTAATTTAGAATTACTTTCACTGGCTTTATTATAGGAAAGATAAAGATACAGGCAGCTCCCAGCACCTGCTGACTCTTGATGGATGGGAATATTAGTTTGAGCATGTCACCATCCACAGCAGGCTCAGCTGAGGCCATCAGATCCATAGCTCCCTGCTCAGCTTTTCTTCCCCTAGCTATTTAGGAACTGCCTGACATTCCACTTTAAAAAAATAACTTCACACATAGATGAATTGGCAAACGTCAGAGAAACAGTCAGTAGCCAAACAAATGGGAATAATTTAAACCACAGATCATACGCTCCCAGTGGGCAAGAATGAAGCCTTCATCTGTTCTCCAAAATGTTTCACACAGCCCCGAGGACACTCTTTGATGGTGATTGGCATAACTTGGATGGTGCATTTGTGTCTTGTGGGGATAAACTTGTACATAATAGAAAGAGTAAGTCAGATTTACTCTCTTCATGTCCCCGATACTACTTAGACACAAGTTCCAATACAGTATTATCATTACAGTGGCATCAGATGGATATTACTCTCACAGACCCATTCTGCAAGACACATGGAGGCTATTACTTCATAAAGAGGAGAGTACACACAGAAGTCCAAAATGATGTTGGGAGATTTTTCTTTGATTGCTTGCTTTTTGCTTTTCTTTGTAGACAATGTGTTTGCTGAGTTAGTGAAGTTCTCTTGGACTTCATGCCATGTAACTTTGGCCTGTATGTACCTTCAGTTAGGCCGTGGTACACAGTTGCATATGTAGCATCCTAACACAAAACCTGCTGCATGTCTTTAACTTTCAGTTTAGCATTTCCACAATTGTTAAAAGATCCTGTTGATTTTATAGTGTGTTTACAGAAAGGTAGAGAGAATTCACATCTGTGATGATTAGTGAGTGTGGGTGCACATGGTGTGTATGTGTGTGTGTGTGTGTGTGTGTGTGTGTGTGTGTGTGTGTGTGTATGTCTGTTTAGGTGTGTCTTGGGACTAAGAAAAACCTCCAATGTTGCTCTTCAGGCACATTGGTCTTATTTTTTCAAGTAAGTATTGTTTATTGGGCTGGAACTGTACCCAGTTGGCTAGGCTGGCTAGACAGCAAGCCTCAGGAACCCATCAATCTGCTTTCCCCAAACTAGAATTTCAAAGACATACCAGCATGTCTAGCTTTTTAAAACATGGGTTCTAGAAAACAAAGGTTGTCCTTCTTCAAAGCAAGCAAATTTCTGGATGACCTGTTTGATCAACCCTTTGTTGATTTATTTTATGTATCCTTTTGAGTAAGTTAAGGAATACTAGTAAAATATTTGTAAGTGTGTTCATCACGGTGTCTCTAAAAGAGATTAGTTGCTAAATCAGAAGACTAAAATGACCTGCTCTCAAACAATGTCACATGGCCCCATCTACCATACATCTATACAGGAAAAAAGAGTTAGAGGAAAGGTAAGTTCTAGGCTGCGGCATGCATCTTCTCCTGCCCTTGGGCATCAGCATTTTCTCAGCATCAAGACTTTGGGCTTGAACTACACTACATCACTGGCTCTTCCAGCTCTCTCATATTTGATGGCAGAACTTATTTCTTTTTCTTTCTGGAGATTCCTGACTAATGGACCTTCCTGGGTGGGTATAAAACCAACGCAGAAGTGTTCAATTTCTGTGTCTTTCAGAAAGATCAGTCTAAAATAGTAGTCAAATATATATATATATCACATACCATACATATATAGGGTAGTATACACATATATATCATGTATCATATTTATATATTTATTTTAATTTAACTTGGTTAGATTTTATATAATTTTGATAGCATATCTTGATGTTCTTTGTCAGTTTTGGGAAATCCTGCTTCCCCTTTCCTTCCTAACAAGATCCAGTTTACATGCTTTGTCTTTTGATGGTTTATTTTGAACATTTTTTTTGCCTACCTTTTAACTCACCTATTTTATCTTCATGTGGGTCTAAACTTTTGCTAAACTAAGTTAGTGGGCTTAATTTACATGCATGTGTGTTATAGAATTTATGCTTGGTGCTTTTAAGTTTCTTGGGGATTTTTAACGCCTTTCTTTTTTTTTTAAGGTGGGTCTTGCATGGCCCGGAGTGGCTTCAAACTGTGTGACTAAGGCCGACCTCAAAATCTTGATACCCATGCCTACAACTCCTGAGTGCTAAAACTTCAAGTATGTGCCAGGACATCTGGCTTAATACTTCTAGTTTCTCATATGTACTAATCATATCTGATATTTTCTCATATTACATCTTTATCTAAATATATCTAAATACCTATTTTCTTATGCTATCCTTTGATTTACATTTTCTACCAAATGACATTTATTTATTTATTTATTTACCTATTTGGGACACAATGTCATTACATAGCCCTGGCTATTATGGAACTCTATGTGTAGATCAGGATGGCCCTGAATTTACAGAGACCCACTTGCTTCTGCCTTCTGAGTGCTGTGATTAAGGGTATATGTTACCAAATTTGGATTTAAACTTATTAATTTTGATTAAGTGCCTGATACAGAATATGACCAAATTTAAAGCTGATTTAATAATTCTTACAATGGTATTTCATTTTTTTTTCAATGAGAACACACATGACTTCTGAAAAGTTCACAGAAATGCTAAAAAGATCTTAACTGTGGGAAAAACAATCACCAGGTTTCAAACTGACCTGTTTGTTATGAATGTTAATATCCTTACGGCTCACCATGAAGGTATGTCCAAGCTGGAGCCTGTGTGCCACATGTAACTAAGGTACAGATGTGGCCCAGTGCACAAATCATGAACTTACTAAATAGTTACAATGGTTTCACAACTTTCTTGTCTGTTCATTGCTCAGTTCTTACTCATGAGCTCTGTATATGACAACTGTGTCTGAGTTTTAAAAGGGTTGACATGGTGACATCTTACTGGCCTAACACTTTATTCTTAAGCTTATTGGAAAAGGCACCTGCCACCCAGCTTGGTGCCCTGAGTGTGGTCCCTGTTACCACATGATGGAAGGACAGAATCAAGTCCTGTAAATTGTCCTCTGTCCACCCCATGTGTAGATGTGTATTCCCCTACACTAGATAGATAGATAGATAGATAGATAGATAGATAGATAGATAGATGGATGGATGATAGGTAGATAGAGATAGATAGATAGATAGATAGATAGATAGATAGATAGATAGATAGATAGGTAGATAGATGGATGGACTGACAGATAGATGATAAATAGATAGATTTTTTAAAGAAGGTTGACATACTTGAAGGGGATAGTCTCTTGGGTTCCAATTGTTGGCAGAAGACAAACTTTAACTTATCTCCTCTATCACTCTAAAGTCACCAAACACTCCTCAGCTTCTAAGCTTCACAATCATCTTTTCTGGAGTCTTGGCAGAAACTGTCCCCAAATATCAAGTTCAACAGCATATTTCCTGTACGTTCTTGTGGATCTTTTTTTTCCGTTTTCTGGTTGTATTTTCAATTTGATCTCTCTCTCTCTCTCTCTTTGTTTTGGCTGTTGTAGGTGAAAGACATGCTCTATGTTACCCAGGTCTATTAGTTTATTAAGGCTACTATAACAAAATAGCATACAAATTTATTTTTCCCAGTTCTGGAAGCTATAAATGCAAGCTTAAGATATCAACAGGTTTTACTTCATCTGAGACTTTTTCTTGGCTTGAAAATGGGTATCTCTTAAAAAAATATTACTTATTTGTTTGTTTGTTGATTATTTATTTAAACGTACGTATGTTTATGCACAGATGTATAGGAATATGTGTCATTTTGCATTAGTGGAGATCAGAGAACAACCTTTCTGAGTATAGGTTCTGGAGTCAAACTCAAGTCATTGGGCTTGGTGGCAAGCATCTTGTTAACTATTGGTCCATCTCATCAGTCCCATGACGGTCTTTTCAATCCCATGGTCATTTCACTGCACACTTATGTGTATCATAATGCTTTTGTGCATTTGAAAGTGTGTTATTAAATATGGTTGGGGGACCACACTATAAACCCCAGTTTAACTGAGTGACTTCCTTAAAGTCTCATATTAAATACAATCACGTTTAGAAGTAGTAGTAATAGGGACTCAATATATGAATTTTTGAGGAGCATAATTCAAACTTTAGGACTAGTACACCATTATCAGGAGAAATGTATTCTTTTGTTGAAATACAAATGAGTTATTAACTGTATCAGTCTTATTGATTTAATTCCACCTTAATGAAAAACTTTATGTGCATACGAGTATAGGTGTAGAAAAGCCAGAAAATATTGCTAGACAAAGACTGCTCTAATTCCTACCCATGTAGCCTCTCAGGAGCTATGTATTCATAAACTCTGTCTATATAAAAATATGTTTTAATCAAATTTTGGCAAGATTGACAAATTTACATAGAGGAAATGAATTTCATTACAGTAATCTAATTCATTCCTAAACTTTGTCTCTGATTTCAATAAGACATTAATTTTTATGAAACTTATTCTATTTGCTACCGTCATTTTTCCACTTCAATATCTATTAAAGTTTCATTGATTTTTGTTGATTATTTTTTGCCCATATCTGATTTAACTACCTACAACCTGCCAATACTCTAATATATAGCCATATTCTCTGTGACTATCACTGTTAAAGAGAGTCATATTTTCTTGTAGTCATTTAGCCTTTGAAGTTTCCAGTTGGTTTGGAACTGGTATTTATACAACAAAAAACCAGACATAATCTTTACTTTTTTCAGGTTTAATTTTAATTTTATTAGTTTAAAAAAATAATCCAAGAAAATAATATAACATACTTTTTTTTGATACACCATTGAGATGAAAGGAAGACTTCAGGGAAAGATGGAGAATGAAAGATGAAGGGAATAGAGAGAATGAGGTTCCGGTGTTGTTCAACCCATTGGATAGGATGTCATGCATAGTCATACATCTGAATGTATGACTAAGCTTTTCTTGTTGTTCATGGAGGCCATGAATTTGAATACAGTTATAGTCTTTGATATACAAGATTTTCACCAATGTTAATAACTGGTCTTAATATATATATACAGAGTAGTGTCAGCTTCAGGTGACTGGGTATTTCCTTCAAGTTCATGAAAAAAGAAAACTGGTCGAAGTCTCCTTTGTTCTCTCAGCCTTCAATGAACATTTCTAAAATGTGCAGAGGTCATGTTTTTAGTGTCTGTATCCTAATCTATAAGGTTTTGGACCCACATTTTCACATAGTAAGTTGACTTACTCTGCATACTTTTCTCCTTGCAAAGTATGCTCCAAGCATGAATAGCTTGTATTTCTTGTGCCCATCACAATCTGGCCAGCTGACCCCCAGCTGTCTTTGGCATGTGTTGTTCTTTCTCCCTCTTGTTGCATCTCCCTTTTTCTTTGAACTATGGTGACCACCAGATATATCTGCACAGACATAAAGGAACTAGAAGGAAATCCTAATTCCCCTAATAGATGTCTGTTTTAGTTTGACTCTGATGCTATAATCAAAATCAGTTTCAGCAGGAAAGGGGATATTTGGCTTATACTTCCAGGTTACAATCCATTACTGAGGGAAGTTAGGGGAGTAATTGGAAACAGGAATCATTAAAGAATGCTGTTTGAGGGCTTACTCTCTGATTCTCACTGGATAATTTTCAGGTAGCTTTCTTTTACAGCTCAGGCTCACCTGTCCAGAGATGACACTGCTCACAGAGGATGGCATCAATAATTGGTCAAAAATGTCTCTCTTACTCATGGCCTTAGACCCATCTGATCTGGGTATTCCTTCAGTTGAGCATTCCTCAGATGATTCTAAGGCAGTGTCAAGTTGAGAGCTGAAGCTAATTAAGACAATGTCAAAGCTGCAAATAGAATTTATATATTTGGGTCACACACACACACACACACACACACACACACACACACACACACGAGTTTCTCTTCTTCTAAATCTAACATTGCATAGTCCTGGGAATAGACGATGACAAGACTGTACTGGGAACACAACATAGGGAGAACACACTAACTAAAGCACAAAAAGTGCTCTCCAAGTGTCAGAATCAAGGGTACACTGAAGACGTGGTCCTCAGGCAGCCATTCTGGTAGCAATTGTCATGGAGAGAGCTGCAGTTATAAATGGCAGAGAAGCTGATGAGACTGTTGCAAGCATCTCAGAGACTCCTAAAGGCAATGCCAAATGAGCTGAAGGCTTAGGCACATGCCAGTTAAGTGGAAGTTACTGTCACATAACTACAAGATGACCTAAAAGCTAAAGAACTCTGGATGAATTTGAGGGCTGAAAGATTTCGCTGAAAAAGGTTTTAACTGGTATAATGGTGTATACGCTTGTAATGCCAGCACTTAAAAGATGGAGGCAGGTGAATCAGATGTGAAGTTTATCTTTGGTTGCATAAAGAGTATGAAGTTAGTGAAGGCATATGAAATCCTGTCTTAAAAAGCTAAGAAGCTATGAACAAAAGACTTCTAAAGTTGCTACTTAAGGTCTTACGCAAGGACATTAAATATGAAAGTGAATCTTATTGAGCTATACCATACCTCATCCTTTCTGATTCCTGACTTTGTTTTTCCTTTAATAGAGTACAGCTGCCTTTATGGTAGCATTTTCTGTAGAATGAAACCTGTTTTCAAAGTCTCTGAAGACCTTTATTTAATTATGCCTTCAGAATGGCCTACCCAACCAGTGTCCTAAAACGTTCCCAACATCTCTAAGCTGTTAATGGGTATGACTTTAACCCAAGCACGGACAAGTAGCTGAGTGATCACAGAAAGACTAAAAGGGACTCCATGACTTTATGCTAATGGAATGTCCACATACCAGGCACTCCACATCATAGAGCACAAAAGCAAATCTAGTGTTGCTGATACAAAGTCCAATTTTAAGTCAGTGATACCTAGTGATTAACAGTGGTGATGTTCATTTGATTCCATAGTTCCTGTCTTTTAACAGTCTCATCTTCTTTCAAAATTAAAACAGTAAAGGCACACTATTATTTTATTCACAAATTATTACCAGAGTCTTAAGATTTTTCTTCTCTCTCTCTCTCTCTCTCTCTCTCTCTCTCTCTCTCTCTCTCTCTCTCTCTCTCTCTGTGTGTGTGTGTGAGTGTGTGTGTGTACATGAGTGCATGTGCCTGGAGAGATGTATCAGATCCCCAGGAGCTGCAGAACTGAAGATTATGAGTCTCCCAGTGTGGCTGCAGGAAACCAAACATGGATCTTCAGCAAGAGCAGTGAGTGCATGCTCTGAACCACTCACTAAGGCATCTCTCATTTTTTGACCCATCTGGTAGAGTGGATCATGGTACTGGAAATCTCAAAAGGGAAACAAAACTTATAGCAATATCCAAAAATTATTGCTTTTAGATTTAATCTCAGCAGTTCTGTGCAAGTCAAGTATGCAATGTACTGTGAGCGTATTGATCCTGTGACCCTAACTCATTCTCTTCCTGTCTGTATAGGCCCATTTCTTCTCAGCTAGCCTGAATCCTACTTTCATGCATTTTTCTCATTTTGTGGGTGTGCAGGCCCTACGCAAATAGCCATAGCTGCTGTCTGTTCATGATTACATCAACTAGGTCACACAGGGAACACATCATTTCACAAGGCTTCCCATTGTCCAGTGCTTAATATACTATTGCTTGATTTTCCATGATCTTCCCATATTATGGGATTCCCAGCATTTTGATCAGTAATGAGTCTCTATACTTTTCATTACCTCTTGGAAAAAGAAACTTCTTTGTTATTCAAAGAAAATTACAATTCTATTCTAAAGATGTATATATAGATGTTTAGAGTGTGGTTTGGCTACATATAAATTTAGCTTATTATCAGTAGTATGTTCCTCCCTAAGACCTGTGATATTCTCAGTTACAGAGCATTGTTTTCCCTATGAGACGTCTTCAGGTTGAATAAAAAGTTGTTGGTTGTCCCTAAAAGAATTTGATGTGTGATCAGAGATTTCTAAGGTCTTCCATACATTTCTGAGAGAATTTCAAAAATCTCCCAAGGTTTTATACCTATATTCCTTTTCTTTACTGGCCCAATGACATTATGCAATGCTCCATGTATAAATCTGTGGCTGCATTTAAGCACTGTATTTTTATATTATCTACCTCTCTCCAAGAATATTATCTTGTGAGCAGGATATTTCTAATCAGTTAAAAAAAATCTAGCACCTAACTGGAGACTTACACGTTGCATGGAGCCAGTCAGTATTTGCAGAATAAATACATACATGAGTGCATGAAGAACACATATGCAATTTTCCTTTCACTAAAGCAAAATGTTTAAGTTTGTCTACAAAAATTGTCATGCTATTAATAGTTCAATCTCATCAGAGATGTCTGTACCTTTGCTGAGTAAATATTTATTGAGTATTTTCAAAGCACCACAATGCTAGATGGCAGTGACAAGACGATGACTGGCCAACTTGGATGCCTTTAATGTTGATTTTCATGAGTAGTTTTCATGCATGCTCAAGAAAATAGCTGGCTGCAATGTTCAGGTAAGTGAGTAGATATTGATAGCATCCAGAAAGTGTGGCTGGAGAGATGACTCAATGGTTACGAGTATGCACTGCTTTGTAGAGGACCAACCTCTACAAGGTAAACATCTACATCTATTTGTCTCTATGTATCTATGTCTATATCATCTTATCTATCTTTTTCTCTATCTAATCTATATTCATATATATATTATCTATATATCATATCTATATATAATGTAATATGTATATATCATATATGTATATAAAGGAAAGAAAAAGGAGGGGAGGAAAGTGGTGATGAGACCAAAGTCATAAAAGAATTATCTAGGAGTCAGAATAACTAGATCTATTCTCATCTGTGCTGTGATCTGCCTTCCCATCTGCTATGAATCATAAAACTCACCTCCTACATACTTTGCAGGTTGCTGTGAAAGAGTATTAGAAATAATGACTTTGATCTTCTCAGATAAAGAGCTTGTGTTTGCACAAAATACTGTATTAGTTCAATCAGGGTAAAATTGGCTTTTGCTTTCAACAAGGACAAAATTGTTAAAGGTGGAAAAGTCTGCATGGAATGAATTACACAATTAGATTCCTCTCAACATGACTGAAAGGAACTCAATTTATGCCTCCAGAAAGGAATAGGAAGGACTGGGAAAAAAAACCAAACCTCTCAGAGCCACAAGATGCTGCTCTATTTCTGCAAGGTGAACAGGTAGCTGGTGATTGCTGGAGTTGTTGCAGCTTGGCTTCCTATGAGACAGGTGCAGGAAGGCTTTATTTCTGCTTAAGGAGGAGAGAACAGAAGCAATGCACTATGCTTTTCAAAATGACTACACTCTTCCTTCTCCTGAGCTTCTCTCCTGGAACACAATTTTTTTCTGGTCTCAAGGGAAAACTTAAAGCAGCTTAATTGGCACATCCCCAAGCTGCTCAGGCTAAGCCCCATGCAGAAATGAAGCCAACCAGCCATGATTAGCATGGTGTGATCTAAAAGAAGTCTGTGGCAAAAAATATTTCACTCCATCTGTCAGCAGCTGGGCATGCTTGGAGTAAGACCTTTCCTCCAGAACATGGCTGGCAAATTGCCCTTTACCTGAGCAGGTTGTATTTTCTCTTATGAGCACTTTGGTACTCTTTCTGTATTAGGCCTAAAGGAGCTACAACAAGAAATGGTAATTTGTGAAGTAGGCTCTTTTTGCTTTTCGAAACCATTCTATACTTAGGAACACAGCACACATAATTGTAAACATCTCTTCAGCTTGAAGATCATATTTTAGATACTCTAGCACCTAACATTTGGCAATGCCCAATAGGGTGCATCAGTCAAGAGGAAAAGCAGGGTCAATAGGAATTTGTTTCAGGAAAATGGTTTATAAAAATATCACTTTGTGATGTAACTCATTCTGAAGGCTTAAAGTATCATCTATCCTCCTTTAATGGATATGTGTGAATATTTAAGGTGGATTTCTTTTTAATGGCATGCAGTAATTTGATGGTTTACTCCATGCATATGAGCCATGAATTTTATTACTTTCTTCACTTGTGACCCCCATTTAGTTTGGGAAATATTTTATATTATTCCACATATATGTATATAAGATAGGTATAAAATTCAAACAATGATAACATTATAAAGATACTTATTTTGAAGCAATCCTTAAACATAATATAGTTTTGCCATTTGTTAAAGACAAGGAAAGTTTACATATTATGTTGTTTATGCTTGTTTATTTTTTATTTATTTATTTACTTATTTATTTATTTTGGTTTTTCGAGACAGGGTTTCTCTGTGTAGTCCTGGCTGTCCTGGAACTCACTTTGTAGACCAGGCTGGCCTTGAACTCAGAAATCCGCCTGCATCTGCCTCCCAAGTGCTGGGATTAAAGGCATGCGCCACCACCGCCGGCTATGTTTGTTTATTTTATACAAAGGATTAAATCTTGGCTGGATACTTGATGCTGTGAGACAGAGTATCTTCAGTATTTTTCAGAGCTGATTAATATTTATTTTTATAATCATCAATGCTGACTGTACTGTTTTTCATAAATACTGTACTGTTTTTCATATAGTACAAAATGGCAGAAGTGTGATTTGGACCATTTCAGAAATTGTTAGAAATTCTACTCTAATTTCAAGCCAACATTAATTTATTGATTTTTTTTCCTTCTGAAACTCAAGTCAATATCTCAAATAACATCTTAAAATCAACATTCTTTCACAACAATGTTCAAAGCTATGGTAAATTGATACTTCTATGTCAAGAACCGATGACAGGAAAATGACTTTCTTCCATATTAAAACTATTAATGTTTCACTATGAGCAGAACACTGCGTGTGTGGTAATAGTCCTGAAAATCATAAGATCCAGAGACTGAGGTGAGGTGTTTCAGGCAGTGTTTGCTGAGCTTCTGTGGACTGATAACACATGCAAATCAATGTGTTCATAAGCCTTGGCTGCAGTGAAGTTCCGTGCTCCAACATGGATGACTGCTGCGCCAAATACCTGGATCATCAAGAAGTTGATTTTGAATTATCACATGGCCTTGGCATTTTAAGGAGCCTTCTACTGTCACCATGTTTTCTACAGCTGTCTCACTTTAAGTTACCATCAGTACTCACGCATTAAGAAGATGAAACTTGCTAGAACATGGATATCTCTCCCATACCCTTTTCATCTTCCTACATGAAGTCAGACTCTCTCTTGCTTCACCCTAACCATTTTTATATCTGATGTCCATCATGGTTGCTGGTAGTCTTGTGTTTCTATTTGCTCAGTCAACTTAAATGAGGTCTTTAAGCTGTTATGTGAGCACATCCTCTCAACATAGGTCAGGCACCCAAAACTCTCTTGCTACTCTACTGCCTCCATGTTGGTTTAAGACTTAGACTCTTCCATGTGTGTCTTATCTTTCAGCATTGCAGTGAATCCTTGTCATTTACAAAGTTTATACTCAAGAGCTGCACAATCAAGTTACCAAAATCTTTCACAAAAATGTCATAGTGTTTTAAGAAAAGTTTTGCTTTGTGTTGGACTGCATTTAGAAGTATTCCATTCTGCAAGTCCCATAGGTCACAGGTTGCACATACCTGAAAGCTTGACTAATTCCTTTTTTGACATGATTTCATGACTTACCATATTAAATATAGTCAATGCTATGTCCTTGCAAGCATCAGTAACTAGTTATATGGTCCCCATTATTTATCTTATGCCAACTATTTACTCTAGTCTTAGGCTGTAGTTCATATGATCCTTGTGGCCAATCTATCCCCCAGAACTCAGTTCTTTCATGAAGACACTTTGATGAAGAAGATCTGTATCCTAAGTTTCACGTTTAAAATTGCAACTTGTGTTTTAGCCATAACTTAATCCCTATAACCTTCTAAACATTCTGCTTTAAACTTTCCAGGATGTGACCCAAGACATGTATTTATTCACTAGCATGCCTGTCTGTGAGTTGGTGATCTTCTCTCTCTTTTATATTTCTGTGCACAGCAAAATAAAGCCTGACACAATTGTGCCTGCAGACATCACTTCAAATTTCTCATTAGAAAGTGTTTTTGTTTTCTTAAAGGTTCCTGCCAAATACTCAGAAAATTCATTTACCATCGAATTACATGAAACTAAGGTTTGGATCATTTCTACAGTTTGTATTTACAGAGGAAAAAAATTACAATTAAACTAACTCTTGCAAATGTTTGAAAATTGTCCAGGTTATTTGTTTGTATCAAGTCTTCATGCTTATGGAAAAATATCCTTTGCAATATTGACTGTCATTCCAGAAGCACAAAGGAATAGCGCCAGGCAGAAACACAAAGGAACACAAAGGCTGCTCGTTTAAGGATAATGTGCTCTTCTGAAGTAAAATCTCAAGCAAGCATTGGCAAGAGAAAGATGTTTGCCTAGCTTGGAAATTGGGTGGGCCAACTAAGCACAGCCAGAGATATTCAGAAAGCCCAAAGGAATAACATTTCTTAAAAGTGACATGGTGAAATGTCAAGGAGGGTGAAAACACTAGCATTCAAAGAGGCAGAAAAGTTAGGGAGCTTGAAAGACCTGTTTCCATGGTATTAAAATATGTGTTTGATGTGGAAATCCTTTGCTCTTATTTGTTAGTCTGATGTATGGGGCATAGTTACAATGGAAAGCAACTTTTGTCTTTTCTGGTCCCTCCCTTCCTTTTCTTTTCCTCTCCACCTTTTCCTCCTTCCTCCTTCCTGTCTTTCCTTTTTTCTTTCCTGCCGTTATTCCTTTCTCTCTTTCCTCCCCCCTTTATACCTCTTCTTATCTCATTCCATTCCTTATATCTTTCTTTAATTTTCCTTTTATTTTAGTCTTCCTTCCTTTTTACTCACCCTCTTCCCTGCCCAACTCCATTCATTCCTTCCAGGAATATATTTTTACATGTTCAAGCTTCTGACGTTATATTATCTATTATCCCTTGGTAATAAGATTTATGGATGGTGGGCAAAGCCTCAGATATCCTGGACCTCCAGATATGTTTTTGTATTTGTGTTATGTTTTTATAGTCACACTGCATCACGATTTACATGAATGGGTGGCTGCTTACATAGCGTCAGATGGTGTGTATGCTCAGGTCAAGTTGAGAAACAGGTACAAATGTACATCATACCGATTATCCTTAAGAAAAGCTACACACTCGCTGATTAATGAATGACCCATTTAAATGGCTCACAGTATAAACCGCTGAAATACACACCAGCCCATAATTGAAGCACAAACAAATTAACATAACAATATGGCACCATACACTGATTTGGTTTTCTCCAAAACATACATGTTTACAATATATTATATTAACTCAAATGGACTGTGAATATCAATTGACTATTTAAGTGGTTAAGGCACTTTCAAAAGACAAAAAATACCTGAGTGAATAAATAAACAAGGAGAAGAAACAAGTGTCACTACAGAAGAATTTCAACTAGTAAGTGTGGAAGGGATGAAGGGAAGGGACCAGTATTTGCTGATAATGACCGGTAAAGCTGCCTGACTGGAGAGGAGTAGGAACTCATCACAGGAGACACCGGCCATCAAGGTTTACTAAGAGCTATGTTAGCAAACTGATTCTTCAGAAAAAACAAAAAACAAAATACAAATAAAAACAAAACAGAAGCTCAGCTTTTGCCAATTTCTGTGTTGTCGCTACTCCCATGACAATCAGTTGCAACTAACCATACAATGTCCCTCAACATCATGTTGGGAGGAAATGTTCCATTCACTTCCTGTGGGCCACTATGACCCGCTGAAGGCAGGTCTAAGAGCAGTCAATATTCTGAGCTCATTGAGTTGGTCACAGACACCATGTACAACCATGTGCTTGGTTTATGCACCAGACTCTAAATTCTGGGTTCCAAGGTAATGCGTAGGACTGTGAACAAACAAAGCAAGACTTTGGGAAGACACAAAAATATATTTTCTTTTTATTTTTCTAGGTGAAACATCAAGGTGTTCCCTTATTTAAGAATGAGGTCTTTATAAATGTGATTAATTGAGAAGAGTTAATGATGGATTAAAGAAATTTTTTAATCTAATGGCTGGTAGTTTCAGAAGCTAAAAAGAAAGGAACAGAGCCATGTGAGGCAAGAAGAAGAGAGTAAGGTATTCAGCAGCCAGTGTAGGAATAACACCTGTCAAAAGTTTCAAGAGGCAAGGAATCGTGCTTAGAGCTACCGGAAAAGGCATGTTCCTGCTAATAACTTGATTTGGGATATTTGTCCTCCAAAAAGCTACCAGGACACACCTAGTTGGTGGTGATTTGCTGATGGCTCTGGGAGACTCATACTTTCTCTTATGTATCTGCTAGAAAGACTAAACCACTAACCAAAGAATGCACATGGAGGGTCCCATGGCTACAGCTATATATGTAGCAGAGAATTGCATTATCTGGCATTAATGGGAGGGAATCCCTTGGTCCTGTGGAGGCTTGATGACCCACTGTAGGAGAATGTTAGGGCACTGATGCAGGAGTGGGTGGGTGGATGGGAGAGCACCCTCATAGAAGAAGGGGGCATGGGGGAGGGGATAGGCGTTTTGTGGAGAGGAAACTGGGAAGAGGAATAATATTTGAAATGTAAATAAATAAAATAACCAATAAAAAAAATAATAAAGAGATATCTGAATGAGTCAGCCAAGCCTGTCTGTCCTCATGAACATCTCAAAAAGATTTTCTAGTGTCCTTGGCATATCATAAAGTCATAATGCTGTATCATTCATGTTGGAGGTATCCCCTTGACTCCTTCAATGGGGACTGATGATCTGTTTATACACTGCCATTCACTAAAGCTTCTTGTTGATGTCAGTAACAGCAAATGAATAACAAAGCCAAGAAATAGCTAGTGTGCATGTGTTTATTCATGCAACAATTACATAAGACAATGTACATGGCTTCAAGACTGCCAAGTAAGTTCTCTGCAATCTGAGTCTTATCTGCAGCCCCCTACACATACTTTTAGATCCCCAACAGCCACTTAAAAGTCAGGCATGGTGTAGTAGCATACTTCCATATCCCCAGTGCTTGGTGGTAGGAATGAAACAGGAAGATGAGTGAAAGACAGACTCCTTTTCAGAAGGTCTAGCTGAAAGAAAGAGCAAGCTCAAGCTTCATATTCAGTGAGAGATTATGTCTTAAACAATAGGGTGGTGGTTGTAGGAGAGATAGATCAGCAGTTTTGAGTGCTTGCTGCTCAAAACTAGAACCAGAGTTCAGTTCCTAGCACTCACATTGGGATGTGGATGCAGACAATCACAACTACAAAGGAACCAATGCTGAGAACCTGACATCTTTTTCTGGCTTCCGAAGGTACTCAAATACAGGTGTGCGCGCGTGCCACGCGTGTGCACGCGCGCACACACACACACACACACACACACACTCAATATAAAAACTATAAAATAAGGAGGAGAATGACAGAGGAAGATATTTAGACTCAATCTCTGACCTCCATATGTGCATACATGGGTGAGTGCATCTGCACACACACGAATATACACATTCATACACAATAATGTTCTGCATAGTAAGTCATTACTGTTCTTCGATGCAGTCTTCTTGTTCCACACCAGCCTGATGTGAGCTTCCTGTCTGGGTTTGTGTATCACTCTATATAAAACAAATAGGAATATATGACAGCTTTTGAGACCATGGAGAGATGGAAAAGAACTTAGACACCATGAAGCTGTTCTTTTACTTAAAACAACAACAAAAGGACATGTATATCATGCATTAGTTTGTGGAAGCTGAAAGTTTTAATAATTTCATCACCTGCACTCCTTATGAGAAAGCCTGCAATATATTTCTACGTGCTATGAGCTTATATACATAATTGAGTCTATATAGATAACCCTGTCTCTTTAATTAGAAACTGAAGCTTCATAAATGCAAACACCCTGTGTCATTGTTCCTCTCACTCTGCGTGGAACTCCCTGTAAGAGTGGAGGGAACTGTAATAGCTTAGGCATCATTTCCTTTAGCTGCAGACAAAGAAGACCAGGGTTAGAATTAAAGACACAGTAGTGCAGCATCCATGACTTGTGACAGAGATGGCTGAGAAATTAGGTCACTGGATTCCTGTGCGTTTACTCCTCTATGATTTTGTGCTTCATCTGGTGATAAAGATCTAAGTGATGGATGCCCAAAGCTTATCATCAGCCGACTGTGCTAGGTGATTTTTATCTGTGTGGATTTCGACCAAACCCATGCTCTGTAGGCTACTGACTTAAAACCCAAAGACCTACATGAAGGATCCTGTTTTCATACCTTTACTCTTCTTCCTACTCCTCTCCAAGACTAAAGGTATGTTATTTTAGAGAATGTTTAATAAGACATAAGCCGAGTGGTGCTCACTGTACTGACATAAAAGTTACCCTTTCCCAGAAACAGACTATGTTGCAAAGAAGAGGTCAAACCCTCTTCCCCAGTGCCCCACAGCTGTCTATTGCAGAAGGTATATAAATATAGATCCTAAAGCAAAATGATCTCATGTTGTCGGTGGCACATCCTCTGATTGGAGTTCCTGTTGAGGGTCTTGTGTTCCAGAACACTAAGAACAATAGAAAGCCATTGTTTGTCTTCAGTTCTGCAGCTGGATGCTGTGCTCAGCGCTTCAGGATTTGTTTTCCTCTGCAACAAAGCAGACCACACCTTCCTTATCGACAGCTTGGCCCACCTGCCTTACCTACTATCCTCTTGCCCCTACCAGATTTTCCTGTTTTTTAATCTGTCTCATTTTTCCCTGTAGTTAAATGCAATTTTTATTTTTATCCGTAGTCTGTTCGTTGTTGTTTTTTTTTGTTGCTCTCTACATTGTCAGAGATGCAACCTGGAGTTTCAACTGTACACATACTGAACTTCCATAGCTATTCTATAAAGGTGATTTTTGCCTAATAGGGTCGATTTCCCAAAGGGAAATTCAGTGTCAGTATTGACCCTGTCATCAGATTCTGTAAGTCTGGGTTGGAAGTCACAGATATCCTTTCAGCCTTTTTCATTGCTTTGTGTTGTGTTTGGCCCCTGCCTGTCCTGTGCAGTGGGCAAATACTCAACTGTAAGCTGTGCGCACAGTTCTCTAGAGCTATGCACAGTTCTCTAGACTTTATTTTAAAAAGTCCTATATTCAGTTATGCCATTCTGTTCCTTTCTCAGGGAAGAAATTGAATCTGGACATTCGGAAGCATTCTTTTAGGTATGAAAATATGGACATGCAGATATGGTATAAAAATAATCATAATCACATGTGTTCAGATAAAAATAACGCATGAGGGACCAGAAATGTTTGTCCTTGCAGTAGCTAAATAGGAAGTACAAAGCATTTAACTCTTAAAAAAAAACTTGGTTCCTCAAGTTTTCAAAGGTTGTTCTGTCACTCTTTGATGCTCAAGAGCTTCTGGGTTCCTGTCTTTGTTGGCAGGCAATGGAGCTGACATCTCAACGTAACACAGTAAGGATCATGCAGTCCTTCTGAGAATTCTTCAGTCTGCCATTGTTTCTGTCAACACCTTTTCTGGTTACCCTCTGCTCCTTCTTTGCCTTGGTCTTGATGTTCCCTCCCTTGAGTTATCACTCATGAAGACCATCTCCTGTCTTTGTTCTACCTGTCTAATTCTGAGGGAGATACTTCCATCTTCCTACAATTAAGGTTTGATTTTGGCCAACTATTTGGCCAACTATTCCATATAGCATTCTACTGAGTTCTTCTCTTACTCAGACTGATGAAATCTCCAAGGCTCCAACTTTGGCATGCAAACTGGCAGCCCATCACATCAAGTGACCCACTTATTTGCTGGTTTTCTGAATTTTTTTCCTTTTACTAAAAATAGAGTTTTTTTCCCATATAATAGATTTTGATAATGGCTTCCCCTCCCTCTGCTCCTCTCAGCTCCTTCCCACTCCCCAACCCCTCCATATTTACTCCCCTTCTGTCTTTCATTAAAAAAAAGGCTTCTAAGGAATAATAATAAAATAAAATTTAACATAAAACAAAAACTAACATGTCTGAGTTGGGCAAAACAAACTAACCAAAGGAAAGCAACCCAAGAGAATGGAGAAAAATTATAGACCCATTCCTTCACACACTTAGGCATTCTATAAAACACTAAACTGGAAGCTATGTTTTATATGCTGAAGACCTGATGCAGTGTCTTGTGTGTGCTGTGCGTGCTGTCTCAGTCTCTATGAGTTCACATGGGCTTTGATCAGGTTTTTACAGGGCCTTGTTTTCTTTTTGACATCCTCCATTCCATTTGGGTCTTACACTCTTTCTGCCTCCTGTTCTACAGAGTTCCCTGGGCTCCGAAGGGAAGGATTTAATGGAGATATCTCATTTATGGCTGAGGATTTCAAGGTTTCTCACTCTCTGCACAATATCTGGCTGAGGTTCTCTGTATTTTTTTCTCATCTGCTGTAGGAGGTAGTGTTTCTGATCACGGCTGAACAAGGCAGTGATCTTTGAATATAGTAGAATGTTACCAGGAGTCATTTTATTAGTATATTTGGTTTTACCCTAGATTCCCGAGCTATATACATTCAGGTTCTTGGTCACTTGGATCTGGAATAACCCAGTCAAGACAATTTTTTCTAGTTCTGTCTATTTGCCTGAAAAGTTCATGATTTCATTCTTTTTAATGACTGAGTAAGACTCTGTTTTGTAACCGTACCACATTTTCTTTATCCATTCTTTTGTTGAGGAGCGTCAGGGTTGTTTCTAACTTTTGGCTGTTATGAACAGAGCAACAGTGAACATGGTGGAGCGAGTGTCTCTACAGTAGGATGAAGAATCCTTTGGGTGTATGCCCACGAGTGGCATACCTGGAAATTGATGTAGATCTAGATTCCTGATTCCTGATGAATAGCCACGTTGATTTCATAACGGCCTTACAAGTTTGCACTGCCACTGGCAGTGAATGTTACCTTCACTCCATATTCTCAGCAGCATGACCTGTCACTTGTTTTACTTACCCAGCCTTACTGAAGGGTATAAGATAAAAATCTCAAAGTAGTTTATATTTGCATTTCCCTGATGATCAAAGGTATTAAGTATTTCTTTCAGTGTTTCTTACTCTTTGAGTTTTTTCTTTTGAGAGTTCTCCATTTAGGTCTGTACTCCCTATTTTAAATTAGGCTATTAGTTTTCTTGATATCCAGTTTTTTTGAATTCTTTATATATTTTGGATAATAGCCTTCTGTCAGATGTGTAGTTGGCAAAAATGCTTTTCTATACTATAGGCTGCCAGTTTGTCCAAATGGTACTTTGCTTTACAGAAGCTATTCAGTTTCTAGAAGCTCTGTTTATTGAGTCTTGTTTACAGGTACAGGTACAGGTACAGGTACAGGTACAGGTACAGGTACAG
>JANHMN010000027.1:6598748-6635974 GCA_030674055.1 Rhabdomys pumilio
CTATCTATCTATCTATCTATCTATCTATCTATCTATCTATCTATCTATCTATATCTAATCTGCCTATCTCTTATGTGTTATATATTTATCTGTAGGCATGCATCTATTTATCAGCTGTTTGTCATCTGTAGATCTATCATAGGTGTCTCTCATAACTATCTATCTATAATCCATCTATCACACACACATGTATGTGTATATTTCCCTTATAGTTCCAGACTTTTTTCTTGTTTAATTGTGTCAAAACAATTGGTACAACCTGTACTAGGCTCATCTTTGCTAACTGTACTGTTTGATGCCATTACACACATTGTTGTGTGTCCATCCTATGCCATTTACAGAATGTCTTCATCTTCATAACTAGAACTTTTACGTACATTAAACAATAGTCCCCAGTCAACAAACAAACATCCAATTTTTGTTTTTTTATCAAGTTCAGCTGCTCTAGATCCCTCATGTAACAAGAGTCATTTGATTGGTGTCTTTTATGAAAAAGTATATCTAATTTAGTATAATATCTTCAAACAGATTTTGAATGATAGTGGAACATCGTATTCAGGCACTCTTTCTTGCAAGCCAAGCCCTTACTGACTGACCATCTACTCAGCTCTCAAATGTAATCTTGTAATCAAAATGTTTCTCTTCCTTCAGAATGAATAATATTTGATTGTATGTATAGACCACATGGTTTACCCACAGGAACTAGAAGCAGAATACTAAAGAGATATTCGAACGCCCATTTTGACAAGAGCATTACATGCAAAGCATTCTGCAGCACCACATTGTTTAAAAAAAAGCCTTCTTTCACCCCAAATTGCCTTTGTTCCTTTAACAACCCAATTGGTGAGTTTAAGCTGTTTTGTGCTTGGGTTATCTCCTTGCTTGAGCTGTGTGTGTGTTTCTCCACCAGTGCCATACTCATTAATCATTACAGCTCTGCAATAAATCTAATAAGGCATATCCTTCCAATTAGAAGAATTATCCAAACTATTCTATTTTCTTATTTTTCTATATCAATGTTAGCACAAAGATACCTATGACTATGAAGACATTGTATTAAGACTATGAAAAGAACTACATTGCTCATGGAGAAAATAACACAGTAACTTGGCTAAATCTTCCAAATACTGAATAAGCTTGGCTTTCTACTGCTTTAGATCTTTAATTTGAATGTTTGTTTGTGTGTGTGTGTGTGTGTGTGTGTGTGTATGTCTATCCATGCATGTGAAGTTTTAGAGGTATGCATGTGATGTGGATGGCAAAGATCAACTTCTAGTCTTATTCCTCATAAGTTAGCTACCTTTCTTTGATATAGAAACTTGGGGCTCATTAAATAAGTTAGTCTGATCAGGCATGATTAAAAGCATATACTGCCATGGGAACAGGGCATCATACTCAGGTATTCATACTTGTAAGCAAGCCAAGCCCTTACTGACAGACCATCTTCTCAGCTCTCAAATGTAATTCTCAATTACTCACAGAACTTCTCTATTTAGTGATTGGTTGAAATTTATGGAACCATCAATAAGCAGCATAAATGATTGAGACTGTGTCCAGTGATGTGTTAAAAGAGTACACATGGAGCCACCCATGGCTCTAGCTGCATATGTAGCAGAGGATGGCCTTGTCTGGCATCAATGGGAGAAGAGGCTTTTGGTTCTGTGGAGGCTCAATGCCTCAGTGTAGGGGAATTCGAGGGCAGGGAAGTGGGGGTGGCTGGGTGGGGGAACATACTTTTAGAAGCAGAGGAGGGGAGTGGGATAGGGCGTTTTGCACGAGACCAGGAAAGGGGATAACATTTGAAGTGTAAATAAAGAAAATATTCAATAAAAAAAGGGAAAAAAAAGTATAGGTAAAATGAGAAAAACTGACTTGCTCCTGTAAGACTCTGACAAGCCTTAGCTATTGGGGAACCCCCTCGCACTCCCAACCCTCCCTCCCAGTGAACCATACAAGCAGAGGATTGATGTAAAAGCAAGAGGAGTTTATTGTTTCAGTGCACTGGGGTTATACTGCATCCAAAGGAGAGGTGACCCCAGGCAGCTTGTTCTGCAAGTTTTCATACAGTTTCCTTGGGTAGAATGGAGCAATGGCAACTAGGCACAATGTAATTTTTAAGGAGTAACAGTGTGACTTTTAAACTGATTGGTTCTTAGGGAATGAGGTAGTAAGGACTTTCCATATCTGCAGGTGGCCAATGGTCAGTCACTTTGCCCTGTGGTTTTCCTGAGGAATGTAATCAGTCTCTTTCTCTCTCCCAGGAAGGGAGGGCTGCCTATATGCTCCCATGACCATTCTGGGTGCCTAAGTCCTCCTTCAGCCTCTCCTGGGTGCCTATGTGCTCCAACAACCTTTCCTTTCTGGGAAGGGAGGGGGTCTGATGGAATTTTTCAAAGGCCCTAAGCTGACCTCTTCATTCCAATTCATGTGAGTCAGTAGCACACAAGCCCTTCTTGTTCTGAGCTCAGTTACATCATCTGGGCATCTACAAACTGCTCTCTGGAAGAATATTTACACCATGAAAGTTGACCAATGCTATGAGCAGGCTTTTCTTTCCTTTCTCCCTTCTTTTCTTGCTTCATCTTTTTCTCGCTTCCATCTTTCCTATTTCCCTCTCTTCTTATCTTCTTTTCATTTCTTTCCTTTTGCATCTCCTTTCAGAGGCTGACTAACAAGGAGAGGCAGACCACAGAGCCTAGTTAACACCTGGCTTTCCCACACAGGGGAAGATCAAACACGTGTACCTACCTCCTCACTTTGTGTCACTATAGAAGGAAGGTTGTCCCCAGTATGAATTCTCTCTCAAATTTATAAGCTTTGTTTCTTTAATTGCTGATTCTCTCTCTCTCTCTCTCTCTCTCTCTCTCTCTCTCTCTCTCTCTCTTTCTCTCCATGGCTCAGTCTGTATATATGATTTCAGAGATGACAACTTGGTATTAGACAACCAATTGGGGGCTCTTCATTGGGAAAAAACTATTTTTTTTAACTACTCTCAGCATTTCTTAATTGGCTGTAATTGTCAGGGTTGAGGCACTATGAAATATTCTCCTTCTGCATTAACATGAGTTTTGCTATATTCTTTATTCACAAACAGTTTAAAACTCTATCAGGAAATGTTTCTTATTATAGAAAATTGGTCATGTTGAAATTTGTAGTTTTTCTTGGAGGAATGGAAAGGATGGATAGTGTCTGTCAAGGCCACTGCTAAATCTGTGCCTCTGTGATTAGTATAAATAATTGATTCTGCAGGTTAACATTATCTACCCCCTGGCCCCCAGGGCAGATTAGATTCATAAAGACAATTGTATTGTAAAGAGTTTTGTGTTGCAGACACCAGGGTGGGGCGATTAGATGCTAGCCTGTTCCTCCTTGTGCTGCTCTAGAGTGAGTTGCATGTGTTTGAACCACTTTGTCTCAGGTCCCCTCTATAATTATCCTGGCAAGCTCACTGCTGACTAATGTACAGTGATTAAGTTGCTTCTTTTTGTCTTTCTTGTTCTTAAACAATAGATCATTCTGTAAGACCTGTATTTTAGTCCCTAGTTGTATCACTCTTGGTAATTTACATGCAACTATATTGAAATATTGCAGATCTGTTGTAATTATCATTCTGTGCTAGTAAAACAACAACAACAACAACAACCACACACACACACACACACACACACACACACACACACACACACACACCCCGAGAGAATGATTTTCTCTGAAAAGAGTTCATGTGTACTCAATGAACGTGGAAAGTGTCATGTACATCATAGAACTAACTGAAGATGACTTGGACTTTGGCATGATCAACAGCAAAAGCACAGAATTCAGCCCTTAATATTGACCTTCACCCTCAATATGCAAGTTCCCTCTGCCACAAGCACAAGCCCATCACCTGCATTTAGTTATATTACTCATTTTCTTCAATTTTCACTCTATTTATAGTCGAGAACTCTCCATCTCTCCCTGTTGAAATACATTAGTTACCATGGCAACTGTGATGTCAGCAGCATGGATGCAGTCAGATGATATGGACAATTGCCGAGCACAGTTGGCGAATCCACAGGAGGAACTGGTGTCATGACTGTGGAGGTCCTTGAAGGGCAGGATGGGGATAGTAATTGAGGTGGCAGACAACTTAACTGCCAGGAAGACACACCACACTCTAGGTGAGAAGTTCAGAATGAGGGGAGAGCTAAGAGAGGGCTACCCACAGTGAGGCACAGCTCCTTTAATGGTACCCATTCCCAGTCCTAGTGGCTGTTTATTTCTCAGAGCACAAAAACTGGAGGTCTGGGAAGACAGCTCAGTGGATGGATCAAATGACTGCCATGCAAGTTTGAAAACCCAAGTTAGGACCCCCAGAATCCACATAAAAAGCTAGGCATGGGGCATGTGCCTTTAGTTGAGCTGCAGGGAGGGAGAAAATATCAGGTGGAGACTAATGAGGAAGAAATCCACCATTAACCCTGGATCCCCTACTTATATATTTCACAGGCACATATAAAAACATGCAAACAAGAATAAGAAAAGTAACACAATAATTGAATTATCTGTAGATGGCATTTTCTATCTATACTGATGAGTAGCAAAATTATTTTATGCTCATTGAAAATCTTCAACTTTTGTATAGGGTGATATACAATCTTCTGATAACAGGTTTTTTCTTAATAGAAGAAGAAATTTAAGATGCCTATGGACATTTTCTCTTACATACTCTTACTTTGGAAAACACTCTTCTCAAACAGGAGAAGAAATGTTCTCTGTCAGAGTGAATTGTTGAGCTCAACAGATGGTCATAACTTCTTTAATTCAGAGTTTTCCCTAAAAGTAACCTAGTTTCTTTTGTCTCACTGTTTCCCTCCAAAATATATTCTTGTTGGAATTGACAGCCACCCTCTTTCCATGGTGTGTTAGACAGCTTCTAATTGCTGTGACAGGATTCCAGAGAAGAACAATTTTTTAAAAAATGGTTTGCTTTGTCTTATGGTTTCAAAAGTTTCAATCTGTGGTCAGATGGTATTACTGTCTTAAGCTGCAGATGAAATGGAACTTGTCAGCAGCGTGGACATGTAATAGGATCACTATAGGGTGACCAAGAAGCAGAGGAACAGAGAGAGAAGTCTTAGGAAATGGTGTTTTTGAAAGTCACTGGCAACTCACACTGTCCACCATATTTCCAGTTACCTTTCTATATTCAGTTCAATTATGAATGCAACCATAGATTAATCTATGGAGAAGGACAGAACACTCAAAGTTCAACTGCCTCCCCAAAGTCCCACCTCTGAACCTTACATCAGGAGGTGTGGGGGGACTAAACCACCATTGCATGAGCCTTCAGGATTTATTTCAGATCTAAACCCAAACATAAGCGCACATGCAACTCCTCTTTCCCACAGCTTTATTCCTGTAGTTTTTTTTTTTCATAGTTACATCTCCCAGTCTTACAATAAATTGAGAAATGGATGGAAGAGATAGAAATCCAAATTAATTAGCTATTTAAATCCCCAGATTCATATGAATAGTAAAAGCAGAGCAAACACAACCCAACTTTATCAACCTAACCATCTATGTCCTGTGCATCCTTAAACAGGGTACTCCAGTCTACACAAATTTCTTCTTCATTCTGATTTCAGCCTAACAACATAGTGTCTGCAGTAGTAGTCCCCATGCTATTCCCTCCACCAAATTTAGCAATGCATAATAAACTCTCTTAGTCACTTCTTTTTCTCTTGTGTGACACTGGTTTTATGAACTATTTTAAGTACTAATATTTTGTTTTATTCTCAACGTTTAGCAATGTTTAACAAAATCATCTTATTCACACTTTCTCTCCTGTCTCTTAGACTTTTAGATTTTTACAATCCTCTGACAAAATGCAAAGCAAAGACGTCTCTTCTTAATTTTAAATATAGATCTAGATTCGAATGAGGCATTCAGTCTGTTGATGTCTTGGTTGGTAATAGTCTGAATAAAATCCTTTCTTACCCTAAATTGATTTTGGTAATAGTGTTTGTCACAGCAACAAAATGAAACAAAACCAGTTTTTTATGGAACTCAAAATTTCCTAGAATATCAGGAATGCAACAATAACTGGCTAAGACTGAGCCTCCTTTAGTTGTGGAGCAGTTTACATTTGAGAGACCTTTACTTAGCACTATGTGGTGGAAGGCATACAATCTGCTCTATACACAGTAGCCCACTGGATACAAAAATATTTTACTAGATTGAGAGCAGTTGTCCTTTCATAAGTGTATGCTTTTTAAAAAGATATTTTTATTTATGTGTATGAATGTTTGCCTACATGTATGCATAGGCACCACACACATGTCTGATGCCTGTAAAGTCCAGAAGAGGTCTGCATGTAGATTCTGGGAACTAAACTCGGGTTGTCTTCAAGAGCAGAAAGTACTCTAAACTGCTGAGTTTCTTCTCCAACCTGTTCCCCATATTTAAATAGTAAATCAAGATATTTGCCTTTCATATTCATCTCTTTATACCTACTTCTCTCTCTCCTCTCTCTCTCTCTCTCTCTCTCTCTCTCTCTCTCTCTCTCTCTCTCTCTCTCTCTCTTTCTTTCTTTCCCCAGGGTCTCATATAGCCCAGGCTGCCTTCAAACTCATAAAGTAGCTGTGGATGACCTTGAGTTTCTAATACTTCTGCCTGTACCTCCTGAGTGTTGAGATTACATGTCTATATTATTGCGCCTTTCATTGTGGAGTGGAGATAGAACTAATGCCCTTGTGATAGACTTGAACTCCAGTATATGAGCTCCACATCCAATCCCCAGTCTCTCTCTCTGCCTCTCTCAAAGTTACAGGAACAAACTGATTTGATTCACTTTTGTATGGACCTGGAAGGCCCAAGATGTATGTATACCCCACCAGCAGCCTTCCCTTCCTCTCTTGTGCCTAGTCGCTTTTATTTTCCATCCTCTTAATGTTTCCAAGAGTCTGGAGGTAAATTCCCAAATTGCCAGTGAGCAGTCAGGTGCAAGTTGACTCAAATCACGTTTCTTCCTTCCTTCCCTATTCACCCCCTTCTTTCTTTCCTTTTCAACTTCTTGCTTTATATAGCTCAAGGTAACAAGGCACTCCTTCAAGATGTATAAGAAAGAATGTCACTGAGACTCTACAAGTGAATAAAAATTTAGCCAGAAGGAAAGCCTGTACTATTTATAATTTGACTTTCCTGAATGAGGTTTTCACACAAATGGCTAAACTTTCAGATAGTGCCTGTAATTGGAACAACTACATTATTAGTTGACAGTTTTGGAGATAAAAGTTACAAGCCTTCACCTTCATATGTGTGTGGAGAGGTACACATTGTATTTGCTAGTCTAAATGAGAAAAATCTCTATATAAGGCCTGATTCTATCACTGGAGTTGGATGCAGTGTATCTTAGATATTAAAGCTGTTTCTTGTTCAGGTGTAATACATGTCAATGTGATTAAGCACATGATTTATTATACAGGTAGATGCATCACGAAGAAGAAGAAGAACCAAATGACTTTTGGAGAAAAGATAAAATGAGGCAACAAATAGCAACAGCCCAATTTACTAAAATTGTTTATTTCTAATGTAGGTATGCAATGGAAATGCTATTCCTAGACTAATAATAGGTCATAAATAAATTATCTGGTTAAACAGCCAGCTTAGATAAACCTAATTCAATAAATCACTTTTTGCTTTTCTAAAAGACCTGCCCATTAAAAAGAATAGAATTACTCTTAGCTGTCTATTTGAGCATGGGGAATTTTGCTGACATAGCTGTACAAGGCTATAAACCTTTATAGATGGCCAGTTCAGGAAGCTGATCCAGGATCTAGAATCTACCAGAGCATATTTATTCAGGGGCATTAGACATCCACACCTCCAGTAAATGAACTTCATGGACAGTGAAAATGTAGAAAGGGGTTAGATAGCCCAGGCTACCTACTTTTTTTTTTTTTTTAAGAAAAAAAGAATAATTAAAATTCTAAATGCTCCAGTATTTTGCTGCATTTTTGAGAAGCAAAGACAAGAGTAGTTAATGAATAATTAAAAGTAATGATTATCAGAAGCCAAGCTAGCTTGGAAAAATGAAAAACTGTAACAAATCCTTGTGGGATAGGGATGGAATTCAGAGATAGAGGGCTGACTTAGCGCACACAAAACCCTGAGTTTGATCCTCTGCATTGTAGCAAAATATCACAATAAAAAAGGCAAAACGCTTCATGGATTTCCACAGGGGCAGTGGGACCTCAAGAGCCTTTAAATCTAAATAAAGATGCAGATTCTAGAAAGACAAAGCATAGACCTATGAATGCACAGAGGCTGAAGAGTGGACTCAGTGAGACACATACTCCCTGCATGTACTGGCATTTGCTCTGGTGTGGTACTGAAATTACCTTCTGCATTTTTCCTGGAGGCCATAACGTCACAGACTTTATTGTGCTCAATGCCTTTAAAAAACGTGTAATGTTAGTTCTCTTTGTTTATCAAAAGAAGAGATGGTGAGAGAGAAAGTAGAGGACAGGACAGTTAATTTTTAAATAAACTTTCCTGGGTAGCACAGCAGAACAATCAAAAGCAGTTTGCATCAAGAAAGAACTGGGTTCACATTTTATCTTATTCTTGAAGTTTTCTTAGCCACTCGTACACATCAGTTGTGTGAATGTCTCGAGTTACTTCTGTATCTAACATAAGTGTGTGTCTGCTGCTGTGGCTGTATGGATAATATCCACTTTATGGGGATTTGCAAATACTAAATCCATATATGCAGAAGTCTTGGCAGGGTAATCGTTTGTACTCAGTAAACAAGACCATAATATTTTCTTTATCATGCTAATTCCCAGTTATCAAGAGAAATAACATAGCATTACAAGGACAGGGGATGGGATCAGTGTAGAACACTTACTGAACCGTTAAAGAAGGTTCCATTTAAGAGCCCTGGAGATGAAGTACACGGTCTGAAAAGCATATTAACTTTTTTCTCTTTAAACCACAGAATTAACTAGTGATTGGGCTTGGAAATAGCATCGTGGAATTGATGTAGTGCTCTTGCCCTAGACATCACAAAATTCTTAATACTTTTGAGTAGGAGGTACAAGATCCTGACGATCACTGGGCATTCCACTGGCAATAATGACCGTGTGCTTTTGGAGGTGACTGTGGCCTCAGCTGTCCTTTGGACCTTGGAATCTGAATTTGTGAAGGAAGAGTAAGGGGTACTGGGTTATAGAATCAGCAAATGACAACATAGATATTTTACAAGTTATATCTCGATTAGACTAATGATCCATCCTTTATTTAGGAAAAAAAAATGAACTGGGCAATCTGTATTTCATCTCACAAGTCTCCTCTTGTCCATGCATCATTCTAGATTAGATCCAATGTTTCTCAAATGTGGATGGTACGCAGATGCTACTGTTCAAGCTTTGAGTCGACTGACTCCGTGAAGGCTTATGCTACATCTAAAAAAATGGCTACTGTCAGTTGTGATTTTTAGACGAATTAACTGAGGCACAAGCAGGCAGCTTAGTGAAGAGCCTATAACAAGTCAGACTAGGTTCCGCATTGCCATTCAACAACCCGTCGGTGACACCCATATTTTTCATTTCGGTGGCTGGTAAAGAATTTGAACCGATGATGAATTGGGACAGAAGCAGACCCCAATGTGCACTCAACTCAATCCAGCTCAGAGTTATTCCAGACCTCTGCTAGCGCCTGACTTAATGATCCAGAAGGAGTTGGAGAGATAGATTATATCTCTCAGCTATAATTACTCCAGCTGGCTTTGTGGAAAGGTGGTGTGTTTGGAAGAAACAAATGCACATACAGGACGAGTCAGCCTCAAAATAGCTTACTTAAGCATAGCTCAGGCAGCGATTATGGAACACAGCAGAAGGTGGAGGTAAGTTTCCTCAAGCACTTTCTAAATATTTCACGAAAATTTAAAGCATATGGTGTCAATGCCTTTTTTTCCCCTTAGAATCTGAAAGCCATGAGTACTGAAAGAAAATGGTAATTCACATATCCTAGTGCAATCTGCCCTTAATTCATGGACCCATGGCTTATTGGATGGGTTGCCAAAGGCACAGAAGACAATTTCTTTTATCCATTTTATTGCTCAAAATATTTATTTTAATTTGCCAAAGAAATAAATATAAAGTTTCCTTTTCTTTGTTTCTGCAGATATTTCATGTCACTGCATGTACAGCTGTTTATAGGTGTTAGGTAGCCAGTGAAACAGGTAGCCTGTATTTCTTGACAAATGAGTGGCTGTGTCTTTCATGGTTCCTTGGATATGGGTTTGGGATCAGTAGTGTGGCAGTGGCTCTTCAACACACACACACACACACACACACACACACACACACACACACACACATTTAGCTTTCCTGAAATATTCTGCAATCCCCCAACACTTGTAACAATGCAATTCAATTGCTATTTAACTAAAAAAAAAAAATCAGTATTTTTGAAACCAGTTGAGCCACCAGTTCTTAATAATGATTGTTTCCATTCACATGATCATTCACATATTCCTTTTCTGGGATTAAAGTAGCTTAAAACATGTGAGGTAATTTTAAACAATGGAGTTGTGGTTTCAATTATGTCACACAGAGCTGTGTGGCATAAGCTTAATTGTTTATAAATAAAGTCATGTGAATATTTAAAGACAAGTTGCCACTCAATATTTCAAGACTTAATGGTTTAGCAGATATTTAAATAAATGGATCGAATATGGTATTTGAGCCTGCTCACTGACTATATCTTGGTCTTGCCAGTTACCAGCTTTGATAAATACGTATGAAGTTGTGGATGTGTGAGAAGATGGGATATCACAGGTGGTTGAGCCTGAATTAGACTGAGCCCAATATGATGCTATTATGACAGGTTCTGAAACTGTTTACTGTGGGAAAATTGTGTTTCAATGAAGAGTTATACATACTCATAAAATACAGTTTAGAGGTCAAGTTAATTTAGAAAATGGTGCTCCTATGTAATCTCTTAGGAACACATGAGGAATTCAGCAAATCACTGATCTTGGCGAGCCTCGTAGCCTCAGTAACCATTAGAAGGTATGTACACTACTATGCCATGTGAAATTTTTCTGCAATAATGCAGAAATGCAAAAAGGAATAAGAAAAACAAATTATAGTATATAGTCCTATGTATTCAAAATCTTATTGCACTAAGACATAAACATATAAAAATACTAATGAGATGTTTTCTAATCTTATTTGTATATCATGACTAAGAACTTGATACAGTCCGAGGGTTGGGGTTGTATCACAGTGGGTGAATGATTACCTAGCATGCTTAAGGCTCCACGTTCCTTCCCTTGTACTGGAAAAGGACATCAGCGTATTCAATTTTGTCTGTGTCTAAATAGTGTGTGTGTGGGGGGGGGCATGCACATCCCATGGCTTATATACAGAAATCAGAGGACAGCCTTTTGTACCTGTCTTTGCCTTTTACTTTGTCTTTTTCTTTAAAAGATGACAGTCCAACGATAAACAACATACTGATGAACAAAGTGCCGTCAGGGTTCCAGAGATTCTCTAGTTTCTTCATCCCACCTCACACACAATGGGATTGCAGTTGCTACACACTTGCCTTACCTGGGCTTTGGGGTTTTGAGCTCCAGGGCTCAAGATTCCACAGCAAGCACATGAACCATGGAACAACATTCTTACCCCACCTAGTATACAGTTTTGCATGTATGAATTTTCACTGGATCAGCCAGAATTTGTGTGTTCAACAATCCACTCTGGTCCAGGCTTATCACATTAGACAGGCAAGTTTTTTGAAATCATTTGTTTAAAGCAGGTGAAGCTCCACTATTTCACTAGGATGTTTGACTTTAGAAATCTGCATTTCTCACACAAGTATACATTTGATTGACGACTTATCATCAGCATCTTGTCTCATTAAATGTGCACTGAGCCCATTCTTAAGAAGACAACTAAGTGCTTGGTAAATTAATGAAATTAAAAATGCTTTTTCTACTATATCTATATCTTTTATAGCCCATTTTCTTCTTTAAGCATCAATTATGATGCTAAGAAATGCAGTAATCTAGTGTAGCCTTCAGGTACTACAGGGTTCCAGGCTAATCTTTTGTCCTTTTTTATTTGCCTGAGCTGACTCTAGCTCTTTGCTGGCTGATAGTGGGATGCAATTAGAACATCTTTCTAAATACTATCCATTTCATTTTCTATCACATCAGTGACTCAGCTGTTAGGAGGATGTGGCTACAGTGAAGCTGGGAGGTTGCTGGTGGTCCATGCAGCAGAGTTTTCAGATAAAGGACCTTTGAGTTCTTCTTTTGCAAGTGAGAGGCCTGGTCAGCCTCATCCTTTGATTGCCAAGGTTTCTTCCCAGGATAAATCCACTTTCAACTATTTCAAAGAGAGATTGCCCAGTTGGTAAAGTGTTCAATCTCCAAAAACCCATGAATGAGAATAAATAAATAGAGACAGTAACAACAGCAGACTGGGTACCATGGAACACACTCATAATCCAAGCTCTGGGGAGGTGAAGGTAGATAGATAAATCCCTGGGTCCTGTGGTTAGCCAGCACAGCCAAATCAGCAAAGCCTAGAGTCAATGAGAGATTCTTTTCACCAGAGTAACAAGATAGAAGGTGTTGGTAGTCAAGGAGAATGGCAGTCAATGTTGTCCTCTGACTTCCATGCACAAGTACACATGCTAACACACTTGCATACACATGTGTATCTGCACATGCTTCAACCCATACAGAAAATTCTACAAGGAATCTACTTCAGAAGTAAATATAGAATTTTGAGAGCTTAGTAGGGATTGTTAGAAGAAGGCCTTCTGTGAATTACTTGGATTTCTTCTTAAATAAAATGACCGTAGGTCAAAGAATGAGTGTCAGAAGTCTCAAACTAATAGATGTGGAGAAGGAAGTAGAGGAGGAAAGTGACTTAGTCCTCCATGCTTGGTTTCAGATGGGCAGAAGAGCTATCAGGCATTCTGAATAACAGATTACTCAGAGATACTTAGGATTCTCATTCATTTATTTTCTGTCTAACATGGCACTTTGACCTTTCCTGAACCCAAACATATGCTTCTTAATGGAAGACTGTTACCATGCCTGTGACAGAAATGTAAATTTATAAGAAAAACACCAAGAGACTCCTCAATCCAGCAGGAGAGATGATGTGTCTATTATCAACTGAGTAGATGATCGAGTTTTCTATTACTATAGGCACAAGAAAATAATTTATAAATCACCCCAAACAGTTTCAATATGGTTAATGAACTTGCCTTAAGACTAATTTTAAGAAAGTGCTCAACTAGGTCCTTTACTTTATTTTTCCTTTATGTATAACAGCATTTTAGTTAACAGCATTAATCAAACTGAAGAACCATCTGTATTGAGTCTTAAATATTTTTTCTAGCTCTATGTTGGCATAAAACAAAGCATTTTGGGAGTATAAATCAGGATTCATATTGTTCTTAGATGAAAGGCCTTACCTCTTATCTCTATTCCATTGTCAGAATTGTCTCTTACCTACGATGAGTTGAAGTGTGGAAGAATATTCAAATTAGCTGAAGGATTTGCTTTTGGATAATAGTCAGTACCTGTATGGCAACAACACAGTGAATTTAACAGGTTCATGTCATAAATTTTCTTAGCCTTAATCATTCAGAGTCTGTCTTCAAGTTGGGTCAGTAACTAGTGATACTTTCTTGGAAAAGCCACTTGACTTATTTCAGCTGCCTCTTTCAAATGGGGGCTGAGTCTGGTGACAATCAAATTAGATGACTCAGGAAACTCTAGCACCAGAAAGACAACTGGCCAACAACACACATGTTGTTAAGTAATGATCCACAATAAAGTGACAGCGTAACACTTGAGGGGTGGAGAGATGGCTCAGTTAGTAAACTATTTCCTATAGAAGCCTGAGACCTTAGGACTCACATTAAAATATCTGGAAATAGAGAAGCATACTTGAAAGAGATGGTGACAGGAAGATCCCCAGAGCACATTTTCCAGTCAACTTTTCTGAATCTGTCAGATTCCAAATAGGTAACATTGTCTGTCTCAAAAATAATGTGAAAAACTAAGGAAGATACTTGCAGTTGAGTTCTGATCTCCAAATGCACCCCCACCCACATTCATATGCACTTACACATGTGTGCATGCATACATACATACACACAAAGAAAATAATATACCTCTTGAGTTGACACAACGGGAAATTCAAATGATCGTATGTGTTGACTACCATAATGCTTCAGCAGAAATATAAATGAGAGCAAATAGCCAATAAGCCCAAAGATCAAGAAAAGATGATCAACATCACTACCCATTAGGGAAATGTAAATGAAAACCACAGCTAGACACCCATTAGACTGCCAATTAGAAAAACCATGGAAAATAACAAGAGCTAATGAGAGTTCAGAGACATTGTAACCCTAGCATGTTACTGGTGGGCATGTAAAATGAAGCAATGTAGAAAGCAGCCTGAAGCTTCCTCAAAAACTTAAATGTAGAATGATTACAGTATCCTGGAATCTCACGTCTGCTTATGTAAACCAAAGGAGGAGAAACATGATCGGCCCCAGTAGGTGTTTGCACACGTATGACCATAGCAGTCTGATCTACACAGAAAACGATGGAGGTGCTATATGGGTGGAGCAGGGGCTGATGCTGGGAGATGTCCAAGGAAAACAGAGTTTCCGTTGGGAAGAGGAGAACATCCTGGCGAAGGAAGGTGGCTATGTCTACACAATGTGGGCTTAATACCACTGAACTGTAGTTTTAAGGACGGTTATCATTGCAAAGCTTGTGCTATATATGCCAACAGTATTTAAAAATATGAAGTGTTACAAAGATCTTTCTTTTTAATGTTTCAAAGCCCTGAGTATGGATACACTTTCTTTTATTGTGATTTTCTCAGCCCTGATCTATTTTTATTCCTACTTTTTTATCTGTTTAATCTTTTAGTCATAAAAATGTACTGAGCTCCTAAAATGTAGAATTCTGTGATAGGGAGAGGACATGCAATGAAGCAGCCTAGTGTCATATTCTCAAATCTGAAACTCTTCAAAAAAAAAAAAAAAGATGATAATGGAAGTAAATGAGCATAAGATAATGTGGTAGTAAAATAAATTTCTTAAATGAAGAAATATGAGGCCCAGAAGAGGAAAGATGACAGAAGAAAGAACATTTTACAGGAAATTATCTTGGGCTCACAAAATAGCGCCACAAAGGCCTTAGTCTTCACTCACAAAAGCTCAGCAGCCTTGGTTGTTTGCACAGGGTCAAGGCAATCAGCATTCTAGCATGTGGTGCTAAGCCCCACCCCTAACTGAGGAGCTATGGATAGCTGATGGCTTCTGAGAGAGGAAGGGAGAGTCAGTTTCTACAAGAGTGAGTTCTTGTACAGGGACAGTGCTCTAGCAGAGGCTTCATACCCAGGAATACACAGACAGAAAACAATTGGAATTGATGGGCTATTAAATAAAAGATAAACAAGCAGGCATATCATTTTAGAGAGGTGGAGGCTTATCTGGGAGTTAACGGGAGGAGGTGGGGGCGAATATAATCAAAACACAGTGTATGACATTATCAAGTGGTTAGTAAGTTCATTAAAATAAATTGAATTAGTGGCCAAAGACACATCCTAATTTTTCTCTTTTCACAAGATGACCCCGTTCACACCAACATTTCCATACTCTGCATTTCAGCCTTCTGTTAACAAGGATTCTTGTGTTGATAAAGAAGACAAGAGGTTATTGAAACTTTTGCATATGTAGAGGGGAAATGCACAAGTACACATTCACAGTTAAGTGACTCACGTGACCTTGGTTTCCGGTTTTCGGAAGAACCTTTGTCGCCCATCTCTGCAGATAATACAGACATCTCTTTAGCAGTAACCTGATGCTCAGTGGTCCCCTATAACCACACACTTTTAAGTCCTACAATAGGCTTCTGTACAGATAGGTTATGTCAACATGACACATAGTTCATGAGGATATAAGTAAGTTTTGTTTTTCTTTTTCCCTAAGAGGGCAAGTGACTTCAAGGTGATTAAAAAAAAAAAATTGCCCCTGACTCAGAGCACAGTTCTGCTTTCTGCCATGCGCATGGGTCCTCTCACTTATTAAGCATTCACACAAACTGGGGTGAACGCTGTTAAACGCAGCAGAGTTGTGGTAATGAGCAGCCATCATTCTGCATGGAAAAAGTTTACGACCTGATGAAAGGCATCTTACTTGTCTAAGGCTATTTTGGGTGAGCATAGGAACTAGAAGAGAGGGAACTGGACTATTAATAGAAATTAAATTTGCTGTTTTATTTTATATTTTAGTGTAATACTTGTTTTACATTTTTGCATTGTTTTGCATTTTTACTTTTGTTCCAAGCTACACTCTAGACCCCTTTGTTTCATTAACATGAATGAACCCAAATAAGTAAGCTAGGTTCAATTGCTTTAATTGTTCTTGGAAACAGAGCTGGAGTTTACAAGTGGGATTTAAGGTAAATGTTAAGAAATAAAACTATATTCAAAGTATCTCTTTAGTATTACACATTTTACTTTTCAGCGCTTACAGTGAGCACACTTTGTATATTTAATTTTATAGAGTCTCACCTTTTCAAATTTTGATGTAAAAATATTTTATTTTCACATGTAAACTAATTAAAAGCTACTATGGGAGAAGTATTGTGCTGAACCAATATCTTGTTGTAAATGGTACTGTTTAATAAGTCATGCCTGGGTCTTGTTTGATTACCTACCTGAGTAAGTGTTTGGTTGGGTTTCTGATTTTCATGGACAATCCTGTTTTTCATTCTCTAAACCTTCTGAACTCGAAGCCTAGGAGTAATACATACAATGGTTATACAAGACCTGGAGATATATTATTGAAAGTAAGATTGTTATAAGAGGAAAAAAATGAAGAAAAGGGAAATTTGCCAAATGAATGTTCTGAGAATGTAGTCAGAAAATACTACTTTATGCTGTAAGACTGTTATCAAACATCACTACTTATCCTGGTATACACTGTACGCAAAGGAGGAATGAAATCTCTTCTCAGTGTTGGATACCTGAGAAACTCCAGTATAGTGGCACTAGGTTGGTGCAATAGAAGCCAGGAACAATGTCACTACAACATTTTACTTGTTTGAGTAAATGGGAACTCAGTCTCATTGATACTGATATGAGGACAGTACAAATGATGAAGAGAGTCACCATTTATAAATAGCATCACAAATAAATAAAAGAAACAAAATAACAAGAAAATGCCCACTCTGGGCAATTTTCACATCTTAGAATTAACAACTGACCATGATCTACACAATTGAAGAGCATCTTCTGCTCTTTTGTGTTTTAATTTTTTAACTTTGTTTTGATATTTTTCACTGAAGTCTTAAAAACAACAAAAAAAACCACCCCTCAAGTATTAATAAAACTATGTATACTGACAAAGACATTTTCTTTGACCAAAGACAAGAGTTTCTCATCTAGCCCTTCAAGGCTAGACCTTGTGTTCTGTCCAAGATCATTTCGTTCTATTTCGAAAGAAATTAAGGTGGGTTAACTTAGGACCCTCCCACTCCGCCCCCTATATATCTGATTAGACTAACTCATCGATGCTTGCCTTCACTATCTTACCAGCTTGCTCTGCCTCCATCAAGAGTTGTTGTAGTTTCCTTGGAAAGGTCGCCTGTGTCAGTTCTCACATTTCTTCTTGGCAATTGTCTGTCCACAATTCAGTTCTCAGTTGTAAATATTCACCTTATTCTGATTTATTTATAGTTGAGCACAATCACTTCCCAAATTACAAACTTCTACTGCAACAGCCCCTTCTCAACTTCGTAAGCATATTGTCTTTAAAAAGTGTCAGAATGATTTTACTTTTGACAATACTCAAATACAACTTCACACTTGGTTAAGACTTTAAGTGCTCCTGCTATATTATTAGGCAACTTTTAACTTTACTATAGGTTTTCTTTCCTATTTAAAGCCCAGGAGTCTAAACGTCCATCTCATTATTATATGTGATAGGAACTACAGAGAAGTTAGAGGTTTTACAGGAGGAGAAAGGATGAGTTTAGTTTGTAGTAAATTGAATTTGAAACCTCCTGCAACATGGCATCTTGGAATGTTTAGTTGGCGTTTGAAAACTGGAGTGTGATCTAAATGAGAAATTATTTAGACATGGAGATTTGCAGGCTGTCAAGAGCTGGAGCTCTGACCATGCTCAGATGTGTTCTGATGAGTGGGGACATCAATGTCCTTCAGTCAATGACAGTCAGGAGAACCTTAAGCATAAACAAGTTGAGGTGGAGGTGAGCACACATGGGGAAGAAGGCACATCTCAGCCAGACAATCTAAGGTTCTCTTAGATGGTTTTGAAATTAGTAGAGAATAGGGGGGTTCATACTGAACTGAAGGAGGAATAATTCCGTGATTGGATATCATAATGAACCAACCAAAACCAGAACAGATTACAGCAAGACTACATCTGTGATTAGTGAAGAAATGGCATGAACCCTATTTGTAAGAATAATGGAATCACCCAAAAGATGCTCCAACCTCTCATAAAGTTGCTCAATGACGTTCATAGCAGCTTTATTTGTAATAGTCAGAAATAGAAAGAACCTAGATGTCCCTCAACTAAAAATAGATAAAGAAAATGTGGTATATCTACACCATAGAATACTATTCAACTATTAAAAACAAAGAAATCATAAATTTTGTAGACAAATGGATGGAACTTGAGAATATCATCCTGAGTGAGGTAACCCAGACCCAAATGGGCATGCATGGTATGTACTCACAAGTGGACATTAGTCATAAAATATAGGTATCATGCTACACTTCAGAACCAAAGAAGCTAAACAAGGAAGCTTGACTCTCATTTAGAAGTAAGAATAACATAATCATAAGAGGAAGAAGGAGGGAGAAAACTTGGAGAAAGGGGGGTGGGGAGGAGAACAGAGGGGTTCAGGGTCAGATGTGAGGAAGGACAGAGATGACTAGATGGTCATGAAAATTAATGGAAATCTGCAACTGAATAGGTGAGGGGGGTATCTCTAGGACAAGACAGGGACTTGGGATAAAGGAGACACCAAAAAATCAATGAGGGTGACCTTAGCTGTGGCTTGCTACATTAGAGGTATGGAAACTGAAGAGGCTTCACACTGTAGTGAGGCAGGAACTCCAAGAGGGACACCAAACCACCCACAAAATTCTGTCTACAAGAAATGCAGGGATGGGGGATGGAGCAGAGACTGAGAGAATAACCAACCAATAACAAGCACAACTTGAGACCCATCCCACGGACAAGCACCAATCCCTGACATTATTCATGGTACTCTATTATGCTTGCAGACAGAAGCATGTTGTCTTCTGAGAGGTTCCACCTACTAGCTGACTCAGACAGAAACAAACACCCATAGCCAAACAGTGGATGGAGCTTGGGAAGAAAGGAGAAATAGGAGAAAGGATTGTGGGCCTGAAGGGGATAAGAACTCCACAGGAAGACCAGTATAGTCAACTAAGCTGGACACGTGGGGCTCTCAGAGTCCTAATCACCAACTAAAGAACATAAATGGGCTGGACCTAGGCCTCCCCACACATATGTAGCTGATGTGCAGCTTAGTCTTCATGTGGGTTCCAAACAACTGAAGCAGAAGCTATCCCAAAGTGTTGCTATCTGTGGAATATGTTCTCCTAGCTGGGCTGACTTGTCTCGCATCTGTGGGAGAGGAAGTCTTGCAGAGACTTGAAGTGATACAGTGAAGGAAATACCTGGAGGGGGATACCCACTCAGAGGAAATGGGGAGGGAGCATGAGTGAAGGACTGTGGGAGGGGCGACTAGAAGAGGGCCAGTGAGCAGGATGTAAAGTTATTATTATTATTATTATTATTATTAAAATATTAATAATATGAATAATATGAATAATGGATCTTGGGTTTCTTTTATGGCTTGCACCATGTGCATTATTGGTATGTGTTCAGAAGTAATTACACAGAGATTTTAGTTTAGTCTTGGTTTATCCTATTTGGAGGTGGATGTTCTGGGAAGAACTTTGTAATGATGAAGTGGACATCAGGGTTTAGTTGATAGAAGTACCATCAGTCCCAGAAGTCAGGACTTGCTTATCTCATTCCAGAGGAAGCCAAGAGATAGTTAAGAACCATCTTGGACATAATTCTACATACCCTCTATCTAATTGGAAAATGGAAAAAAAAAAGAAATTTTCAGAAAGCATCAATTCTTGCCATTTAACATTTTAAAAATGCATCTTCAGGGCTAATAGTGAAGACAGGATGTGGTAATACACATGAGCATTATATGTAGCCAGAGCTCACAAACGCTAGCGTACAGCACAACACAGAAAGACAGACAGACAGACAGACAGACAGACAGACAGACAGACACAGAGAGACACACAGAAAGACACGCATAGAGAGACAGAGAGAGATTATCCAGTTCAGGGAGCCCAATGATTGAGAACTTTGTCAGAGTGATCTGCATCTGATATTACCACCTAGTAATCGGTTGAACCCCTGACTTGCGCCTGTGCTGAAGCTGATGTTTAGTTTATTAAATATTTTAAGACAAGGTGTCAAGTGACCCAGGTTGGCCTTGAAGTCTAAGTATCTGAGGATACCCTTGAACTTCTGATCTTCCTGCCTCTACTTCCCAAGTGCTGAGATTTATTACAGCTATACATGCTGGCTAGTTTTATGCCAGCCTGACACAAGCTACAATCATCTGAGAAGAGGAGCCTCAATTGAGAAAATTCATAAAATCCGGTTGTAGGCAAGCCTTTAAGGCATTTTTCTCAATAATTTATTGTATTTTATTCACTTCACACCCTGACTGTAGCCCCAAATCTTCATCCAGTCCTGTCCTTACAAATTCCTCTGACCATTACCTACTCTGCTTTTCCTCAGAGAAGGGGAAGCCCTGCTTGGGTACCACCCTGCCCTGGGACATCTAGTCCCAGCAGGACTTGACAACTCCTCTGTCTACTGAGGCCCAACCAGGCAGTCTAAGCAGGAAAAGAGGATCCAGTGGGAGTCAACAGAGTCAGAGACAACCCCTCTCCAATTGTTAGGGATCCACTTGAAGATTAAGTAGAATATTTGCTACAAATGTGTAGGGTCCTAGGTCCAGCCTGTGTATGCTCCTTGGTTGGTGGTTTAGTTTCTGTAAGCCCTCCTGGGCCTAGGTTAGTGGACTCTGTAGGTCTTCTGTTGTATCCTTGACGCCTCCAGCTTGCTTAATTCTATCCCCCAATCATCCACAAAACTCTCTGAGCTCCCCTTGATGTTTGACTGTGGGTCTCTGAATCTGTATTTATCTGCTGCTGAATGAAGCCTCTCAGAAGACAGTTATGCAGGGCTTCTGTCTGCAAGCATAGCAGAGTATCAGTAGTAGTGTCAGTGATTGGCTCTTTCACATGGAACGGGTCTTGATCTTAAGTTGGGTCAGTCATCGGTTGGCTCTTCTCTCAGTCTCTGCTCCATCTTTATCCCTGCATATTTTATAGGCAGGTCAAATTTTGGATTAAAGGCTTTGAGGGTAGATTGATGTACCCCTCCTTTCACTGGAAGTCCTTTCGGGTTCCATATCACCTGCTGGTAGGAATCTCAGCTAAGGTTATCCCCATAGATTCCCAGTAGGTTCCACCATCCCAGGCCTTCATCTAGTCACCAGAGATGTCCGTTCTCCATTTCCATTCTCACTCCCTGCCCTCTCTCGAAACTCCCCTCCCCACACCTGATTGTCATCCCTATTCCTCTCCTCACCTCCTCTTCCATTCAATTTCTTTCTCCATCCACCTGCTATGACTATTTTGTTCTCTTTCTAAGGGAGATTCATGCATCCTCTTTAGAACATTTCTTAATTAGTGATACTTGTGAGAGGCCATTGTGGGTAGTACAATCCCCCAGCTGAAGGTCCTGGTCCTATATGAAGTAGGCTGCCTGAACAAGCCTTGAGCAGTGAGCCCTTCAGAAGCAGTCCTCCATGGCCTCAGCATCAGCTCTTGCTTGTGGGTTCGTGCCCTGTTCCTGTTTTGACTTTCTTCAGTGATGACCTAAGATGTGGAAGTGTAAGCCAAATAAACCCTTCTCCCCAACTCGCTTTTGGTTGTTAGGTTTTTATCATTGTAATAGGACCTTGAAGTAAGACAGCATGCATCACCATGCTTGGTTTAGGTAGCACTGAGGATTGAACACAGCTTCCCGAAACCCACACATACTACCTTGTGTGCTACATTCCCTAGCTACTAGTTTAACTTATTAGAATAGGTTTGCACTAACGCAGGGTGTTGCAAGAGAACACAACTGTTGGTCAAGGTTTTCATCTATCCTCAGCTTCTTAGACCATATTTTTTAAAGTTGTAAGCATGTAAAAATCACTGTCTCAAACACAATATAGAAGTTGTCTATAAGAGATTGATTCATCCCATTGGATCCTGAGTGGATTGATCTTTGTTAAAACTGTTTCTTAAATTTTTTGCCTCTTATTTAGACTCCAGGGGGTTCTGTTAACAGACCTGAATAAACATCCCGGTATACTATAAAAACCGTTTTCAGGATGCGTTTTCTTAGTCCAAATTTTTAAAGTTCTTGCCTATGCCATGGTTACTACTCTGGAGTGGAAGTCTGGCTCTTGAGACCCCACTGCTCCACTGTTTCCTGGTTTGAATGTGGGCCACTTTTGATCTTGACCCACATGCTTCTGATGTGTGCTCAATTGTCTCCCCATGCTCTTCTTTTCTACACCCTGGGCATTCCAGTATGAATCTGCTCTCAAGAGCATAATACCACAGTGCTCACCAGGAGGTGTGAGAATCCTGGACATTGCCTAGGCTCCTCTTATATCCTTTGGAATCATTAGGGTTTCTTGGGATGAACTCAGCCAGATGAAAGTTGATGGAGGGCAGCCTGGCACAGAGCAGGCTGTAGCCTGCTTGGCTGCACCCCAACCCTTCCAGGCCATTTCCCCTGGGAAAAATTCTGATGAGGAATGCACCATGTGTGAATGTTTTCAAATCGGACTTTCAACTGATTTCTTTGATGGCTCCATTAGCTGTGCTCATTTTGATCTTGTGTTTGAAGTGATGCTGTCCGGACTATCAGCACATGATTCATATAAAGCAGCTATTGTTGTCATGGTCTTTAGACCAATCGAAGACCCTGGGGATGGCTGGGAGCATGCCAGCCAATACACTGCAAAGTACATCTTATCTGGATGTCTAACAGACATTAGGGTGTGAAGGTACCAGAGTAGGGAGTCATAGTCAACCCAGTAAGGAGACTTGTGTAGATGAGGAATTGAATCTGGGTGCTTTAGGAGCCTAATAGATATTCATAGGGAACACAGCAGCATTGATATTTAAATAAGATCAGTCCATTCAGCTCTTAACTGCTAAGAGCCCGGGAAAGACTTTTAATTCCCTCACTAGCATAGATGGAGTCCACACAGCACTGGGCAGTGGGATATGTCTCCTGGCATGCCACAGTTACACTAATTTGTCAACAGCTGACACCATTAATAAAGGATTTAAATGTATCCTGCAAAATATCTACTCTTCATTAAAAGCATGCCGATTAGTTAAATTTAGTGTCACCACCATGTATTTTAGAGTTTCCGTTTGAGCTTTGGTGGTGGTGGTGGAGGGGTGAGTTAGACCTTAAATGGAAACATGTGGGCAAAATAAATCCCAGGTGCTTCAAATCAGCAGTGATTTAGCTAGTCTCAGGAATTTTGCTATATTTGACAGAAGCAACTGTTCATTAAACCTGCCTGGATCCAGCCTTGGATCTGACGTCAGCAGAACAGACTAACTAATCTTCAGATCAAAGCTGAATGTGCAGTTAGAACCCCAGACATTCCCCAACCCCCTTTTTACCCGAACAGTTCAATAGTCCCTACTCACTAAAACTCTGTGAGTGTTATGGGACTCTGAATTTCTTCCTCAAATCTTTTGGTTGGCAGGTTCAAATGTAAATCTGGCAAATAGAGAAAATAGTCTCTACTTTCTTTTCTTTCAATATTGTGTGTATGTGTGTGTGTGTGTGTGTGTGTGTGTGTGTGTGAGTGTGTGTGTGTGTGTGTGTGTGTGTGTGTGTGTATGTTCACAATGTAGGTACATATGTATGCAGGTGTATATAACCATGCATATATGCAATGGTCTGAGAAGATGTTGAATGTCCTCCTCTTAACATTCTTCACCTTATTCTCTTGAGACAGAAACTCTCAGGAACCTGCCACCCAGCAAGGTTCATTGATCTTCTTGTCTCTCCTACATTCCATGCTGGTGTTACAACACTGTGTGACCACGTTAAAATGTGGATGCTAAGACTCAAACTTAGGTCCTTACCACTGTACAACAATTACGCTTACTCAAGGAGCCATCTCCCCAAGCTTCCCAGTCTTCAGTTTTTGTTGGGAACACATTTACATTCCTGTGAATTCATAGTAATCAAACTATACAATCTTTAGTTGTACAATATACATTCCTGGAGATATATAAGATATAGGGTTGTTATAGATGCTTGGCCTCATTAAATAGAAACTCTGTAACTAGTAGGCAGCAGGAATATCATGACCCAAATGAAGATGTGAGTTAGAAAAGCAGCAGAATCCGAGCGATGTAGTGAATTCCTCAAAAACTCGCTTCTCTCACATCAAGAGTGTCATCACCACTAACTTTTCTTTTTGAAACCCTGTTCCTTGAAAGACTATCCCATAGTGTCTGCTCAAATGGTGCTTACTGCTTTCAGTGTTAGTCAGAGAAGATTCTTGATGGAGTTAATTCAGATTCATAACTGTTCACACTGTTGCAAACAAGCAACTGGAATGTTTTAGCATAAATCAGAGAGCTGTATCACCCTGTCCACACCCAAGGCTCAAGGAACATCACAGAAGTAGAAGAAAGAATGTAAAAGCCAGAGGATGGTATGTACTGTGAATGGCTATCTTCTGAATAGTACATGACTGTACTATTACACATGTGTGTATTACACTATATACACACATGCACACGCACATTTAAGCATCTCTGCTTATCTGTGTGAGACCTGTGCATCATCAAGACAGGCAAATGTTCTAGCATGGACAGATGAGTGGCTACAGAGGACCTCAACCTAGCTGCAGAGCTACTGCCAGTTGACAGCTGCTAATAAGGAACAATCACTTCTTTTTTTTTGGTGGGGTGTGTCACTGTGAGGTTGCCCATGGCCCAGTAGATGACGTCACATTGTTAAACATGGGCAGCATTAATTGGGTGTATGGTGTTCTAATAATAGTAATAAAAACAAAGTTCCCAAGATTTGAGGGAAATGACCTGGGAGGAGCCTGGGAAGAGTTGGAGCATAGTAATAAGTGCTAAATATGATCAAGATAGCTTATTTAAAATGTATGCAATTTTGAAAGCATAAAAACAAAGGTGCTCACTTGGATTTTAAAATTGATAAATACAGCTTCACAAAGTATTGGGGAAATCTACTCTGAAAGGTTGAACTAATGAAATATCTAATAGATAAATAAATAATATATGTGGAATAATAATTCTCAACCTAAGAACATATTGTATAAACATAATATTCAACTTTTTCACTTTACAGGTAGGTTTCTGATTGAACAATACTTGGAATAGGAATTAGAGAAAAAAAATCTAAATGAATACGAGTACACATTGCCTTTAACTAATTTTTCTTGGGCAACAGAAGACAATTGTTTTCTCAAGACAGCACAAGGCAAGAAAATTGTCACAGCAAACCTAAGCAGAAATGAATCTAAATGAAAAACTATGAATATATTCTTTATGGATATAGAGAAAGAATCACACTATTACTTTCTGAAAATTCTTTAGAGTAGGTTTCATGGAAATTCAATTTTTTAAATGTGAAAATACTAGCAGTATATTACTCAAACAATTATAGAATCTCATATCATCGCCTACGAGGATTCTGGATTACTAGAATAAATTAACATATTTTTAATCAAAAAGAAATGTTATGATTGTTTTAAAGAAATCTATGTTCTGCTGTCAGGCACATACATTTTAAACATTACATCTTGTTGTTTCATTTCTCTTGAGAGATGAATCCTGGAGCATTCAGAGTAAATAAATTGTTGCCAAGGAAAAAAATAAGGCACTGGCTTTTAGAATTATCGCTATTATGTTAATTTTAATTATATTAAAAGATTAGGAAAAAAAAGCCTAAGTCTACCTTAAACCTTAATTTCATTGTCTAAAATCATGTTTGTTTCTTAATCGTATACTTCCCTAAAACTTTCAATATCTTCACTACCATAGTCATTCATTAGTGTTATGGAAGAACAAAAGAACAAAAGAGAAGAAAGAAAAGTTGAAATCACCACTGCAATACAGTTTATGCACCGCTGAAAAAGCTGTGCTTGTTAAGGAAACAGATTTTTTTAAAATAAGGTAATAGAGAAATGTGGATAAGCCAGCTTCTTCCAAGCACTTGTATATACCTTTGGTTTCTAGTTGGCCTCTTTGAGCTTGAGCACAATGCCACATGTATTTATTCAGCATCTAACCTGTATCATAAGCATCATATGACCTTCAGACTGAGCAAGAACATGTCTACTTTGGGGTGTACAGATGTATAAGTAGGAAAAGATGTGGGGAGACAGATATATTCTTTTTCAAGATTCCTTTTCAATAATTTTTAAAGAAAAACTATTCTTTTTCAAGTTTGTGTTGCCTTAGGAAAGAATGAATGGAGAAAAACTTCACTTAGCAACTGAACAAATCCTCTTGCATCACCATCCTTCAAACCTGTCCACAGGATGCCAAGGATGTGAAGGGGAGAAGAGCTATTGTTCGCTTCATGAAGTTTCCATTTGTGGACAGTCCTCTGGCCACCAGTTAGGCATTCATTGAAGAGCTCTTTAAAAAGGCTAGACATGCCAAGAACCAATTGAGATCATTGACATTTTTGGAGACAGGCCAAAACTAGGTTAAAGAAAAGTTAACACTATGTTACTGGAATTTCCAAGAATCAGCAATACTTTAGTGTGGGACTTGATTTCTCTTCAAAATATAATGCATAGGCTTATCTTCAGTGCCCTAAAACCAATACTGTTACAACTATGAGAAGTTACTCTATACTACCTTCCAATGCCTCATCACCTTACTTTTCTGCTTTCACCCATAGCATTGTATTGGTGCCTGCTGCCTTTGCTTAGCTATTTCCTTTGCAATACCTTTTAAATTTTACCTTCTCTTCATCTCATATGCTAGCAAATCAAATAGCTCTTCCTAAAACTTTAGGTAACGCCAATCCATCTCACGTCTTACACAACTCTTTGTATAGCTTAACAGTTAGAGTTGTCCTGGTAAGGGTTAATAATTCTTGACAGAATCTAGAACCTTCCTGAATCTTGGCCTTTAGAGATTCCTATAAAAAATTATCTTGATCGTGTTAATTGAGGTGAGAAGACCTGCTCAGAGTGGGCAGAGCCATTCCCTGGCTTGATTCCTAGACATGTAAATGGAGAAAGGATGCTAAGTAGCAGCAAGTATTCCTTGCTCTTATTTCCATGACTGGGTGCACAGGAAAAGTAACTAAGACAATGCCGTATGTGGGAAATACAGAGAAACTGATGATCCCACAGAAAATGTGATAGCAGCTCTTTCTTCTCACTTTCATTATTGCCCTTTTAGACCAAACTATAACATACGATCATTAAAAAAAAAATCATCGTTTCTGTTTCTGATGATATATGATCATTAACATATGACCATTATAAATGTGATCTTTAAAAAATATCATCACTTCTGATTCTGATGCCTGAGCATATAAAATACTGTAGATCCTTTGCAAATATTTTACTATAAAAGAAAAAATGAATGAATGAATGAATGAATGAATATATGAGTGAATGAACAAAATGCTCATTTTAGACTTACTGATGATGAATTAAATGAACCTCTGTTTCAAGGAATTTGTAGTATTAAAAAGAAAATAAGCTACTGACAATTTTAATATAAAATAGAAATACTAAATTATCAGTAATATAGATGTAGCCCAAAGGTAAATATTATATCCATCTCAGAGAAAACAGAATGAAAAGGATGCCATGTGGGCACAGTTTGAAAGAGCACTTATGCTTGGAATTGGTGGAAAGCTTAAGGGTTATTCCTGGAAATCCTGGGAAAATGCAGGCAGTGAGCAAGAACAATGGCACAGGTGGCTGTGAGTTCCTGACACCCTGTGTCTGTGTCTTGCTTGCTTTGGAATCTTCACCACAGCACTGAGAACAGTAATAACTGTAGGAATGCCTGGCATTGTTTGTGTGTGTGTATGTCTGTGTGTGTTAGTTATCATTTTGTCCATTATGGTTATAGCAGAATATCTTAAATTAGGATAATTAAAAAAAATAATAGGAGAAAAGAAATGTTTCAACAGGCAAAGTATGTGTGAAAACACGTGCCCATGAGCCAGTCCCTCATCTTATGGGAACTGCTGACTGGTCTTAGAGAACTTGGACTCCAAAGGCTTCTTAACCTGTGAAAATACAGGACAGTATTATGTTTCCACAGCTGCTCTGACTATTGTGCCATCACAGGGCTTTGTCTGATTAGATCTGTGGTTTGTTTTCTCTTCTGTGGTTTAGCACTGTCATGGTTTGGGCATTTCTGACAAAGGAGGAAAAGGGCCATTGCTCTTCTTCACTGTACCATTATCCTCCGACAGTTACTTATGATCATGCTTCCATTCACTGTACCATTATCCTCCGACAGTTACTTATGATCATGCTTCCATTCAGCATGAGCACACAGTGCTGAGGACTGAAATACTTTAAGAAGTGTATGTAAATGTTTTATTTTCAGTTTTTTTTTAAAACAAGAAGAAAAAGGAAGACAAAAACAATGAATTGAGCATGGGTTATACACACCATGCACATTTATCACTCATAAAATCTAAATTTTAATAATCATACTTCATATACAAATCTTAACAAGGAAAACTGCCACAATCTAAGAGCATGATAATTATGACTTACTTTTTCCAGCTTCTCTTATATCATAGCTAGAAGGGAAAAAAATTACAACAAAACAAACCACCAAAATCTAAACAGCAATCCAATACCTAAGCAAACCCCAAATCAGCCAAACAAAAAGCTATACAGTTGAGGTGTTTGTTCTTACAGACCTTATATTTTTAAATATAATGACATATTAATGGAATTTAGATGCTGAGTAGACAGAAAAATGTTAGACATGCACAGAATATCTGTAACAAGTAGGGCATGATTCTACAATATCCAAAAATCATGGGTTATTTGTTTTAAAGGGATGACACTGTGCCAAAGAAACAAAACTAGACTGGCATGCAGGTAGCTCTTTGAAGCATCAATTCTGTTGGGAAGTTGTAATTATCTTCAAATCTTAATATAATAGAGCATCAAGTACGGTGCTCTGTGGGAAAGTAGCTTTCTTCTTGAACAGGCTTTATAGTTAGCATGTATTTTAGAAAATAAAATTATGCCTACACTTTCAGAGAGTTAGTAGGTGATCAATAGTAAAACAGCAAACCAAGTTTGATCTAATATATTTTGTTCCTATTCCATTCCTTAACTGGATTATAGAAAACCAAGGGGACTGGAGGGTGTGTGTGTGTGTGCTGCAGATTAAGAAGCATCCTTTGTAAATTGATTTTTCTTAGAAATGCAAGAAGAAAACACTGTTTTTGTTTTGTTGCTGTTGATTTTGTTTTGCATAAATTTGTCAATGTTTCCAACTTATTAAAAGCAGAGCTAAAAGAGGAGCATCTATTTCTATTCTACACAGCATGGTCATTGTGGTGTCCAGTCTTAGGGACCAGAATAAAGAGGCATGTCCAAGTCTGGTCAATAACTATCACCATCCTGAGAATCTCAGCTGTAATCTTAGGATGCATCTGCTCGTTGCTCTCTTTCAAGAAAATGAAATTTGGAGTTCTTCTGAGAGCAGTAAAATAGACACAACACACAATATAAAAATTGTTACCAGTTTTGAATCGCCATTTAGTAACTTGGAGTCTGTATACTGTTGTTCAGCCATTATCCTCATCCATTATCTGTTTTTTATCATTCTAAAATCAGTTTCTCTATCAACTGAGCAACTACCACTTAGTATTTTACTGTGTGTGTGTGTGGGTGTGTGTGTGTGTGTGTGAGTGTACGTGCGTGTGTGTATACACTGTTTTTATACTATGACAAGCTGATTTCACTTAGTTTATCTTTGCTAAGGTTCACACATAGAGTGACACACTCTAGAATATCCTTGTATTTTACATTGAATAATTTTGTTTTAAAGCCACATTGTTTTGTGCTAAAGCTTTTTATGTGTTGATGGACCCTAGAGTATTTCTATGCTGGGGCCACTGGAAATAATGCTGCTATGGATATGAGCGACAAATGTCTGTTTTTGACTTGGTTTTCAAACATCAAACATTCTTTTGACAAATAGTATTTATTTGTCTTTCTGAATTGAGTAATTAGAAGAATGCTTAGTAATATTGGATTCTATCCACCACTTTGAGAATCAGAATATCCTCACTATTTTAGCAGATGAAAAGATTAATTTTTTAAAGGACTGAGCACTTATCTAGAGTGAAGCCTTTGGTTTTTACCAAGGCCTTTTGAGCTTCTGAGCCATGCCTTTTCAACATGGAACTATTCAAAGATCTGTTGGTAAAAACTACATCATTCCTCTTCCATATGCCATAGAAGTAGCTCATGTCATATATCCTCATCATCAGACAATTTTTATTCTGCTCTGGAGGATGTGGATAAAGGAGTTAAATTTTACCCATGCTCAGCCATCATTTTAAAGAAAATTACTATTCAGATTTTGGAGCTCTTGGTGACCATGAATATGTCTCACAGCAGATTATATTGGGTGGTAATTTTCTTCTTGCATGTGCAATGATTCCTCCTAGATTCACTTTACAATCTGGTGAATATTAAATTGTTATTACAGCATGGCTTTCTCCACTTCATTTTATTTTACTACCAGGGTTATGGGCTCAATGTTGTAGTTACAGTTTATTTCACTTACAATCAACATCTATTTCAGGCACTTGTTAGCTTCCGCTTGCTTGTTTGTAAATCAGCTTCTTTATGAATCAGCCTCTTTATTTGGGTTGAAGGTAGAAATGGCAGTGCACCAGCTGTAGGCTCTACTTTATGTTCCAAAATACAGCATATTTCTGCTATTTCAATAGGGACCCAATACTCAGAGCTATTAATGGTAAAGTCTGGTTTATAAGTCAGTGAAAAATAATAACTGTATTCTTGACACTGTTTCTATAATCCAGAACATGTGTTATATCAATTATACTATATGGCCATGATTTTAGTTATGCAAACAGGATTTTTTTTTGTATTCTGCCCTACGTTTATATCCTGGACAAACCTTGCACTGGACCACCCACTAATGTGTTTGAGTTGCATAGTCTGGGCTCCCTGGTTTCTTATCAACACATCCTTTCATTAAGAGACATCCTTTGTTGTACACATGTTTTAACTACTAACTAACCTGAAATGTTACACCACAGTCACATTCTCCACTTGGTAACATGCTCAGGAGTAGCACTGAATACTAACCAAGTGTTATCCAAGAGGCAAGTACCCCAGGACAATGACCAGAGTCTTTTGGACAACTCCTATGCTTTATAGCCTGATGATTGTAGACAAGCCTGAACAGGCCTATGTTGTCTTGTCTACCCATACCCATAAAACCCATTATAAAGATTCTTTTCAGTCCCCTCTCCCTTCTGTATCACCAGATTGGATATACCTCGATATGGTATGTATCAGCCTTTGCCTTTAAGGATGACAAACACCCTTTTAATCTCATGATATGTTGGTCTGAAATTTTATATTAATACATCTTCAAATAGTAATTCCCATTTATTCCTGGCAAAAATGTCCCAGATATATTATATTACCTTATTTAAAAATAATATATTCTACTCCATTTTTTGAGCAGTACTAGCAACTTGACCATGGCCATCATGTATATGAGAATAATACTCTACCAGAGTTAGAGCCCTGGACCATTAGTACAGTTCTATGGGAAGGTCTACCAGTAGGCTGGTCATGGCTGTTGTGGATCTAATTTCTCTTACTGAGGAGTGGAAGCAGGGCTATTCCTGGAAGGATTCTGTCCAACCCCTATCCCACCAGAACTTCTGGGTAAGATGACAGTGTAGAGACTCTGTGTGAGCCACTGAAAGAGAAGGTCAAATTAAGAGAAATAAAAGTATGTACTCTAATAGATAGAGATCTAATTGAGAAAGAGGGAGAAAACTCAGAGACTCATAAAAAGAATTAAAAGGGTTCAAATGATATGTAGAAAAAAACAACAAATGACTCAACCATTAAAAAGAAGGCAAACATATTGAGATGTGAAGCTTCCTAGTAGGGTAGGGGAATGGAAACTACTTTTGAAAGGCATTTGTTTGTTCTTTTCTGAGAGGTACTAAGGATCGAGTCTGTAAAAGTAGAAAAAGTTGAAATAGAAACACACACAGAGTGAAAAAGCCAGGGTGTGTGATTCCTCTCAAAGATCATAACTCCTCAACTACTGAACTCAAAGAGACTGAAATAAGTACAGTTACCAGAAAAAAAAAAAAAAAAAAACAAACAAAACAACAAAAAAAAAAAAAAAAAAAAAAAACAGGGTTAGTTGACAGAAGACTGAATCAAGGACCCGGAGAAGAAAGACAGCATCACAGAGAAGATGTCAGTAAAACAGATGTGAAGATCAGCAGCGTGGATGAAATGCCAACAACCTGGGAGGGAAATCCAACAACAAAATTGGAATTTTTGACACAATAAGTAAAAAACTTAAAAAGGAACTCAATCAAGTTAAGAGTATAGTGGGAAGTAAGCAGGAGAAAAAAAACACCAGTGATTGAGCAAAAGGTTGAAAAACACACTTAAACATGAATAGGAACCAAAACCTAAGTACAACAAAGTCAAGGAACTCTGGGAGAGAAAAATCAAGAGATAAAATTGAAGGGTCTATAAAACAGAAGAAGCAGCTGAGATAAACCCTGAAGATATTGAGCATCCATTCAATAAAATTGTTGAAGAAAATTTTCCAAGTTTAGAGGAAGAAATAAACATTCAAGTATAGAAGACATACATATAGAACATCAAAAAATATGTGATCATAACGGAATCTCTCCATGACATTTTATAATATGCTTATAAAAAATTCAAATCAGAGAAACAATATTAAAAGTTACAAGAGAAGAATGCCAACTCACTTATGAAGGGAATGAATCTGAAAGTTATCAAATTCATTATTAACAACTTTAAACTCCAGGAAAACATGAGAAGGTGCAATTCAATCTCTGAAAGTAAATGACTGTCAAGCAAGATTACTTATCTATCAAAAGTATCTTTTAAAATTGACAGAGAAATAAGGAACTTTTGAATCAATTATAAAGTAAGTCAGCTCATAAGTATCAAACCAGCACTACAGAGATACTTAAAGGGCTATTATATAGAGAAGAGGAATAAGACAAACCAAGGTAAAATTAGATGTAGGATATAACATGAAATAATGACCATGAGAGAAATTAATGCAATGGAGACTAAAAAAATAGTATATAAATTGAAGTTAATGACAGTTGTGAACCCTAAGGTGGGTGCTGGAAAGGGAACCCAGGTCCCTTGAAGAGAAACAAGTATTTTAAATGTTTAAATTTTAGAAAGTTGGTTCTCTGGGAAAAATACAAGATTGTAAAACTTGTCAAAATAAAGAGAGATTGGGGGGAAGGTAAAGAAGACCTGAGTGTATTAAAATGTTAGATATAAAAATGGAGGTTACTGTAGATTCTAATGAAATCCCTAGACCATTAAGGAAAGCTTTGCAAACTTACATTATAAAGAAACATTTAAAATACTTGTTTCTCTTCAAGGGACCTGGGTTCTCTTTCCAGCACCCACCTTAGGGCTCACAACTGTCATTAACTTCAATTAAGGGCATCTGAGGCACTCTTCTGACCTTCATGTATACCAGGCACACATGTGGTACACATATATACATGCACACATAATACATACATACATACATACATACATACATACATACATACACAAACACATACAAAAAACAAGGAAAACACTAATATATCTAAAATAATAAAATAAATATGTAAAAAACAGAAAAGGGTAAATTTCTAGTCATAAATGTCCTACCAAAATTAAATAAAGTGATTATAAACAGCCTAAATAGGTCCATAACCCACAAAGAGATCAAAATGTCTCTCAATCAAATGTAAATTCATGTCAATTTGTTATTGCTGAATAACAATTTACACAAACACCAATATATTCTATTTCAACATATTCTATAAGATAGAAAAGAAAGAAACATGGTCTACAAAGTCAGATTTTTTTTGTGCTGGAAAAATCAAAGGAGGACCCTTACAAAAAAGAAAACTATAAACCAATTTTCATGATGCTTATAAACACAAAAATTCTCCTAAAACATTTGTAAACCAAATATAAGAGCAGATTAAGATGGAAAGATTTCTCTTAATCAAACTGGCAGAATTAATATTGTGAAAATGGCCACATTATCAAAAGTGTTCTACACTTTCAATACAATTCCTGTCTAAAATACCAAAAGTATTCATCACAAAAGTAGAAAAGGTAATTCTAAAATGAATGCCAATGTACGAAAGACCATAGATAGTCAAGGGAATCCTAAACAGAATTTACAATGCTGTAGGTATAATAATACTAGTTTTCAAATCACATTATAGAGCAATATTATAAAAATCATTATGGTGCAGCAAAATGGAATAGTTTAAAGGACCCAGAAATAAACTCTTTCACTCATTTTTGTCTGAATCTTATGCTAGTCATGGGTGAGGAATTTATAGCTTTTCCCATTTATTTCCTTATAATTTATTGGTTATTAACGTTGGGTCCATCCTCTTTTCAATCTATAAAAGACAGAATTGTATTTGGGTCAATTACTCTCTTGTTTATGAGAAAATATTTATTGATTTTTACAAAAAAAGCATTTCTGTTAATATTTTGCTGTTTCTATTGATTCTTGAATTTTTAACAATACATAAAATCTCTGGTGTTCTAAGCCAACCACCTTCTCTGAGTGACATAAACCTCCATAATGTATGAATGTTCTACCCTATGAATTTAAACTTACTGTGATCATTTCCTAGTCCCCATAGTCAATACACTTATCAGTCAGTTCATTCTGTCATTCTTTTAGACCTCAGTTCTATGGAGAAGGCAGCAGAATTATTAACAATGGTCGAAGTATCATGGACATTGTATTTAAGTTAGTATAAAGCTGAGATATATGAATACTGAAGCACTAAGTTGTGTATGCATTTTACACACACCTTCTATAATTTCAAGCACAAAGGATGTCATCTAAGATATATCTGAGGCACTCGCAGAGGCCTAAATATAGGAAGACTCCAGATAGTATTATATTGCTAAAAATATACCCATCATGGTATATATTGCTCATAGAGTAATAGTCAGCTTAATCAAGTGAAAAAGGTGGAACAAAAAAAAGAGAAAAGAGAGGTGCAAGAGTTAAGGTGAAGGATATCTCTTGTAGCCAAGCACTGGGTACCAAATTGAGAATTTCCCTTTTATCTTCCCAACGACAAAGGACACCAAAAGCTACCAAGGGCAAGAGCTACTTAAAGAAACACACTTTTTGAACAAAGCACACATGTTGACCTTCCAGTGGCAACTTTGATGAGGTGAAATGGATCTAGCTAGATGGGGGATGTCCACAGTGCCATAACCAGACAGGTTTGGTGGAAATCTAACTTGGAAAGGTCAAGGGTTCTATTTCTGTTTTTATGAAGCTGTTCAGAGTACACGCTTCAGTCTGTGCTCTCTCCTGAACTCTTAATTCTTACATCTGTTTGGGTTCCCAGTGTGTTGGTATTTTCTTTTCTTGCCCATTGCTCTACTCAGAGGACACAATATATTATTTTTTTAGCTCAAAGGGAAACATGGAGTGTTTAATATAAAAGATTATCTCATGATCATAACCTCATTTTTCTTTACAGCTTGCCAAATATGAACTAATATGGTGACCCATTAAAATAGTCCCTTTACTATTTCAAAGTACTTTCAAAAAGCTTCATGTTCAAAAAATTTACAAATTTTAAACACAATGATTATTGTTTTCTCACTACAGAGAAATACACACATCTTTTTTTTTTTTTAACAGATGTATGAGTTTTTTCAAGATTCACTTAAATTTTAATGTTTATCATGTGAGTGGGTACTTGCATATTTACGTGTAGATTCCCATGGAGTCCAGAAGAGGGCAGCAGATCTTCGGGAGCTGGAGCTACAAAATGCTGGACACACTGTATGTGGGCACTGGGAACTAAACTTGAGTCTTCTGAAAGAGCAGGATTGCTGAGACATCTCTAGTTCCTGTAAATTTACTTTAAGATGGGATTGCCATCTCTCCATTCCAGTTCAGTATCTCAGGCATTTTCACAATAATGAACGCAAAGCTTATGTTGATAAATGATCATTGCAATAGATGATTATTGCTCAAAATAACCACATCAGAGGGGAAAAAGGAACCAATTCCACAGCATTTACTCTCTCTAGATATAGATACTATTGCATATGAATGAAACGTTTTGGAAATTTTGATGGTTTAGATCTAAACTATTCCCCTAAAATTCATAATGCCTTGGTCTATGATGCAGCCATGTTCAGAGATAAACAGTATTCAGATAACAGGAGCTTTGGGAAGAAGATCATGAGGGCTCTATCTTATGAGTACATCAATCTCATCATGGAGTTGTGATTTCATGGCATTACATGGAGGTAGTGTTACCTGAGAAAGTAGGTCACCAGGCATTTGTCCTGCAAGTGTGCTCATTACCCTAGAGGCCTTCTCCCCCTCTCACTTCTGGGCCACCTCAAGAAGAGGTGATTGGCTGTGCTCCACCATACTCTCCCCTCATGAGGTTCTTCCTCACCACAATCTCAGAAACAATGGATCTTAGAATTGGATCCCATCCCAAATAAATCTTTCTCATGTTAATCAGTTTTCTTAGATTATTTGGTCACAGACCGATAGCTAACTGACACAGAAGCTCACTTATGGAACATTGACAATTAGACTACAAGAAATAAGCATCTAAGTTTCGTTTGTAATCATGGGGAATTATGTACCAAATTTCTCAGT
>JANHMN010000027.1:6650652-6708374 GCA_030674055.1 Rhabdomys pumilio
TTCTTCTTCTTCTTCTTCTTCTTCTTCTTCTCCTTAGTTATTTCTCCCTCAATTTCTTTTTCTTTCCCTCTGTTTCTCTAGTACCTTGTAGAGTTTCCTCTTGATCTTGGAAATAGATCATATACGGAAGGTATTCAGCTTCTCAAGCTGCTGCTTTGCTCTCTCTCTGCTAGGTGCTTGAGTTGCAGATTGTACTTTCTAAAGCTGGTGATGAGAATACAGTGAAGGCAATATAGAGCCTCTGGGGATCAACAAGAGCTTGACCTTGGGCTGGCTAGAGCCTTCAGTGCTCTCACCTTTGGGAAAAGACTGGAAGCATCAGATGCTTTGGGGGTTGTTTGGGGATCGGCAGCCTTGAAAGGCCTTTTGGATATTGCTTTTAATATTTGAAAAAGAAAAATCTTTTGATCAGTGATCGCACAGATTGCCCTGAATTTTCAAGACTCAGTGAACAGACTTTGGTCTACTAAGCAAAACATTCTTTCAAGCCATATAGGTAATAACAACCAAAGGAAACGAAAACTTGTTCAGTCGATGCAGGGAATACACTGCTCAAGGAAATGACAGGGCAGAGGCAGGCAATGAAACTCAAGGGTAGTCAGCCTGGCAGCTCTAGAATACATCCCTGGGGCTCTCCAGCTTTCTATTCTCAGCATGTGGGCTTCTATTTTTGGATCTTCCCTTACAGAACTCAAGACGTCCTCACCTCACATCTATAGCAGCCCTAAGCATCACATTCTCACAGTAAAACTCACAAGGATATTAGGAAAGAAGATGATATTTTGATGCTTTTAAGAGTCTAAGAACCTGCCATATTAGAGGATGTTCTCATTGGATAAGATTGGACGGGACACTGTGTTCATTCTTTACCAATGGCAAATTAATGAAATCACCATGATTAACATAACCTAATTAAATAGTAGGGAGTAAGGGGAAGTTAGAAAGGATCCTTGAATCCCTTGCATGTGGCTGAAATAGCAGAATGCAGGGAAATGTGGGAAAGAAGATGGGCTGTGGAGTATATAGCCTGCCAAGAGTTTGAGTCATAGCAGCCATTCTTGGACTTTGGGATTTGAACACCTTATTTTACCCAATCTGCTCACATAGCTCGTGGTGTAAATAGAGCAGCACAGTTCTTGCTGCACAAACAAAAAATCAAGGAGGAGTGCTTAAGAAAATAGGGTAGGTTGACTTTATCCCACATACTAATGCACTCCAAGACAAAGGTTATGTGTCACGTCAGCAAGTACAGTTCACTGTACTTAGGAGACATTGGCTCCCACAGTGTGTGTTTGAATGAATAGAGCCACAGGTCCAAGAAAGCACCCATCTCTGTATTTTTTCCTCAAGCAGGAAAGCAATTTATCCATTTTCTCTGCTCATTTCTGTCTCTGATCTTCTAGACTTGAGCCCTTGATCTTACAGCTTCTTCTTCGTTTTTAGGGATTGCTTGTCTTGCTTTGGCATTCCAAAATTTAGCTTTGTCTCATTCATACCCTTGACTACCTCTACAGAAATACATCTACATATCTAGTTGTCACTTGAGCCATGTTGATGTTCTGTTCTTACCTATCAGGTATAAATGTTTTTCCCTGGTTCAGCTACATCCTATGAGCAACTGTGTTAGAATGGTTGGCATCTAAGTCTGCAATACCAATATAAAACCAGTGACCCATTTAGTACTAAGTTTTTGCTGCATAATTTTCCAGAGTTTTAATCTCCCTCCAGGAGCAACCAATGAGCAATATCTACTCATTGATGACTTAGAAAGAACACCAGGCAGAACACAGAAGTAGATTGCAATGATGGTGGTGCCTGTGTGAACTATTTAGAAGGTTCACTCCTGTCTGCCCTGAGACAGCTGTATCTAGGGGAAGACTCACTTGGAGGTCCTCATTTCTCCAGATGGCTTCATTTAATCTATTTCTGATCTCTAGTGGTTGTGAAGAGATTGGGGAGCCATTGAAAAGGGTAATGGGCCATGTACTCCAGAGGCCAAGCAAACAGAACGGATGCCTATGGGCATGTAAAGAGAATAAATACTGCTGGGAGCCACAGGGCATAAGCTGCTGAGGCAGCTGTATAAGCTGTTCCTTACCAGCCTCAACTTACCATGTAGATTTGGGAATTGTTAATTTCTTATCTATTGGGAGATGAAAGTATAGAGACGGAAAGGTGTTTCGCTGAACTTCTCTGGGTTTCCGGTTTGATCTGAAAGGAAGGCAACAAAGAAATATTATGGAAAGAACAGCACATGCATTTATTAATTTAGTTATAAGGTGTATAGGCACCTTAGAAATGAAGGAAGGTAATCCTGAGTATTGCTATCAGATAACAGGAATAAGCAAGACAAGACCAGTGTAGGTGGAATAGGTTGGTTTGACATGATATCATGATGGTTTTACCTCCAGGAAAGTAGGTATATTTATAGTTTCTTGAAAAAAAAGGGGGGGGCAGAATGAATGAGTAAATGAATGAATAAAGCAATCAAGAAGCTACAAACTTGCATTTTACATTCTTCTTGTATTCATTCACTACCCTAGAGAGTTCTCCACTATGCTACCAAACTCAAATTTTAACATAGAAGATGCTTAAGATTCATATTACACATTTTAACTTACCATGAAGCATACTTTCTTCTTATAATAAAAGAATTTGAGGAGAAAAGAGATAAACACGACTATATTTAAAAAGCAATTAAAGGATAAAAATCAGGAAATGGGAACTTAAACAATTTGTTCAAATTATTAAAAGTTAAATAATTGCAGTTTGGTGCAGTGGTTCCCTCTTTTTTTTTCCAGATTGAGTTTCATTCATTTAAGATAATTCTTAGTTAGTTTCAGTTTTCTTAGGTAAAGAATTAAAATATACTGTAACATTTTGCTTCTCTGACATGTGGGTTATAGTCGTATGAGTACCAAATAGAACCACTGTTTTGTAAAAGGAAAGATCCTTTTAAATTATTTCTTCAGGTCATTATGGGCATTGCCACTCTCCATCTCCCCATCTTCATAAACTTGCTATTGTTTAAGTAAATCACTAGGTATTATGCCAACTGCAAGCTTAGAAAATGTTGTGATTCTTATCGAAAGCTCTGAAGTCTTCTTGGTTACTTTGAGGTGTACAACCCCTCTAAAAGAAAGACCTAAAGTCATGTTCAAGAGATGAGTATATCACACAAAATGCAGAATGTTGTTGGGGAGGTAAGTAACAGCCTAGGATGTTCAGGGATTCACTATCCCATGAGGAATTGTTTTGATATATAAAGTCCTACCTAGTCAGTGGGTGAAGCCAGATAACAGACACAAGCATATAACATCTCTCAGAGACCTATATTCTCTATTTACTGGATTTAAAAGTTTGGAGCTATGTGAAGAAGTGATCCCATTCATCTAGAGGAGATAGAAAATAATATGCCCACCAGACACCCAGGTCACATTAGAGTAATAGACAGAGAATTACCTGAGGCCAATTGGAAAGATTAAAGAATAGCTTTAAAACAGTGATGAGTCTGGAGATATAGCTAAGTAGTTAAGAGCAATTATTGCTCTTGCAGAGGGCCAATATTTGATTCCCAGAAACCCATATTGGGTGACTCACAACTGCCTATAACTCAACAGTATCCAACACTTTCTTCTGGCTTCCAAAGGTACCTGCAGATACATGTATATAAACAGAAAGAAACATAGACATAAATAAAAATAACCAGTTTTCCATTAAGGTTCATAGAAAGAAACATGGAGGCTGCATGCTCAGAGAAGTATGAAGAATGGATGAAGACTGTTGGAGATCTATCTGCCTCTTGCTTAGGCTTTCCTTGTTTCTAACCCATCCTTCCACAGTCTGAAGTGAATCTAGCCATGACACAAGAGAAGATGAACAATTTTTAAAAGTACAGCTACCATGAAGAGCAAGTCCTTAGAATTTGTTTCATGGTATAATTAGAATTTTAGGAAGAGCTGAGAACTAGATGGTGACATTTCTTCAGTGATGGCTAAAACTGCAGAATGTTCCATGCATTCTTAACATGTTTTAAAGCAGAAGAAGGAAGCCAAAATCCTGTGAATAACTTATAATATCAAAAAGTACATAGATGACATTGAACATAATATATTGAAAGACATGTAGGTATGTCAATAACAAAAACAGAAAACACAAAAGTAGAGAGACATCTCAAATGGTAAAGTGTTTATATTTTTGGATCCCCGGAATCTGCATAGAGGCCAGTCATGTTGGCATGTGTCTGTGGCCCCAGAATATGAATGCTTGGGAGATGTAGATTCCAGGGACTTGGTTACTAGCCAGTCTAGTTGAACAGATAGCCCCAGGTTTAGAGACAGACTACCTTCAAAAGTAAAGTGGAAAGTAACAGGATGACACCTGGTGTCCTCTGGTTTCCACATCCACTTGCATGGATGAGTATACCCATCACACACACACACACACACACACACACACACACACACACACACACAAACACACATTCATGCGCAAGCACAAACACACACAATTTGGCACATTCCTTCTTAGGTTACATCTTTAAAATGGTCTCAGTGTTCTTACTGAGATTGTGTCACCTCTCCAGAGGTTCTAAAACAAGAAGAACCAATCAAAGACTTCCTAGGTGCAATGCTTGTTCAGGAGAATGAAGAAGTTGGGACAGGTCAAGAGAATTCACTCCATGCAGGACTGACCTCAGGGTGAGAAGAGGAGGAAAAAAGCTTGGATAAAATCACCTGAAAATGTGTTCTTTCTAGGAGAAGTAGAGATAGTTGTATGGGCGTCCTCTATACACAAGTTACTCATAGGAAACTTTCGTTTCTGTACAAAGGACCTGGATTAGAATATCATCCATGATGGTACAGCCCATGGAACATGTGACCAATATCACAGATTCAGAGGCAGGTCCTAGAGTTCAGCAGTTGTCGGAACCTATGGTTATATAGACTGGCCCCGGGGACTTGCCATACCACATACATCTCCCTCCTTTCCCATCCCTCCCTCCATTCCTCTCCTTCTCCCCTTTTCTCCCCCCTCTTTCTTACACACACACACACACACACACACACACACACACACACACACACATGCATGCACGCATATACCTTTTTGTGACTATGCTTCCAAATCATTCAGAGATTATTAGCTACCTTTTTTCTCTATTATTTGGTAGAATGCAAAATACAACATTTGGAGTAAAAAGACCTTTTTAAAAAAATATGAATATACAATAAATGAAGAATAAAGTCCACACATTTATAATAAATATTAAATCACATTGTATGTCCCTTCTTGGGACTTTAGAGTCTACAGAAATTAAGGGCTCTGAAGAGCAAGTGTCATTAACTCCATGGTCTATAAATCTGTCCTCAATAAACAAAATAAATGTTTTCTATGAAACCAAAGCAAAGACAACACTGTGTTTTATGAACTGGTCTTCTAACCTTTGTTAAATGTGACCACAGTGATTTTGATATAAAACCATGAGATGCTTTTCTGTGTCACTGACTCTGCACAAACCGCTTTGATGATATTTGCTAGTTCTTATCAGCCCCTGTATTAACTCAAGCTCTCAGTGCTGAGCTTCAGTGACAAAGCTGTATGTGATAAGGACAGATAATGGCAGGGAGGAGTGGGATACATGTGAAGACATTCTGACTTTTGGATATTGGGTAGCACACTAGAAAAAAAAAATCCTGGTGGCTGAGTGTCCCATGTTGGGTTCATGTCTCTGCTGAGCTTCCTACAGCAGGACTCCACAGGAACCAGAATACTTTTAACTAGGAATCCCTCCCCACCCCCCAAAAAAGAAAAATACTGAGAAAATTTCTGCTCTTTGAAAAATCATTTTTAATTGGGTTATTTGGCTTGTTAGTGTCTAATGTCTTGAATTCTCTATATATTTTTGGATATTATCCCTCTGTCAGATGCAGGTTAGTGAAGATCATTTTTCTTTTCTTTCTTTTTTTTTTTGTTTTTTTTTTTTTTAAGACAGGGTTTCTCTGTATAACCCTGGCTGTCCTGGAACTCACTCTGTAGACCAGGCTGGCCTCAAACTCAGAAATCTGCCTGCCTCTGCCTCCCAAGTGCTGGGATTAAAGGCGTGCGCCACCACCGCCGGGCGGGAAAATCATTTTTCAATCAGTAGGTTGTCATTTTTTTTCCTATTGACAGTGTCCTTTGCCTTACAGAAGCTGTTCAGTTTCATGAGGTCCCATGTATTAATTGTTGATCTTAGTGCCTGAGCCACTGGTGTTCCTTTAAGGAAGTTGTCCCCTGTACCAACGAGATCAAGGCTATTCTCCATTTTCTCTTCTATTAAATTCAATGTATCCAGTTTTATATTGACATCTTTGACTTGAGTTTTGTGCAAGGCAATAAATATAGGTTTATTTGCATTTTTCTGAGGCAGACATCCAGTCAGACCAGCACCACTTGTTGAAGATGTGTTCTTTTTTCCATTGTATAGTTTTGGCTTCATTGTAAAAAAAATCAGTTGTCTGTAGGTGTGTGAGTGTGGTGCTGTGAGTGTGCTTGGTCCAGGGAGTGGCACTATTTCAAGGTGTGGTTTTGCTGGAGGAAGTATGTCACTGTGGGGGTGGGCTTTGGAAGCTCCACTCAGTGTGGAAGAGTTGGTCTTCTGTTGACCTTCAGATCAAGATGTAAAACTCAGTTCCTCCATCATCATGCCTGCCTGGACCCTGCCTCGTTTTCTGCCATGATGATAACAGACTGATATCTGTAAGCCAGCCCCAATTAAGTGTTGTCCTTTATAAGGGCTGCCTTGGTCTCTTCATTGCCATGGAAACCCTAAGACAGTGAGTTTATTTCTGGGTTTTTGATTTAATTCCATTGTTCAGACTGTCTGTTTCTATAACAATACCATGAAGTTTTTATTACTATTGTTCTGCAGTGCAGCTTGAAATCAGAGATGATGATAACTCCTGAAGTTCTTTTATTTTTCAAGATTGTTTTAGCTATCCTGGGCTTTTTATTTTTCCATATGAAGTTGAGACTTCCTCTTTCAAGGTCTGTAAAGAATTGTGCTAGGATGTGGATGGGAATTTAATTGAATCTCTAGATTTCATTTGGTAAAGTGGCCATTTTTACTATGTTAATACTACCAATTCATGAGCATGGGAGTTAGACACCAACAAACCAAACAACCAAATTTAAAAAATGGAGTACATACAGAGCTAAACAGATTCTTCACAGGGGAATCTCTAATGACTGAGAAACACTTAGAGAAATGTCCAATGTCCTTAGTAATCAGGGAAATATAAATCAAAGTTACTCTGAGATTCCACCTTACACCCATCAGAATGACTAAGATAAAAAAAAAAATCTAGAGATGGCACATACTGACTAATATATGAAGCAAGAGAAACACTTCTCCATTGTTGCTGGGATTGCAAAATTATAAAGCTAGTCTGGAAATAAATTTGGTGGTTTCTCAGAGAATAGGAAATAGTTCTACCTCAAGACTCAGCTATACCCCTTTTGAGTATATACCTAAAAGATGCTCCAACATCCCTCAAGGGCACTTGCTCAAATATATTCATAGCAGCTTTATTTGTAGTAACCAGAAATTGTAAAGAACCTAGATGTCCCTCAACTGAAGAATGGATAAAGAAAATCTGGTTCATTTACACAGTGGAATACTACTCAGATATCAAAAGCAAGAACTTCATGGAATTTGCAGGCAAATAGATGGAACCAGAAAATATCATCCAGAGTGAGGTAACCCAGACCCCAAAACACATTCATGGTATGTACTTATAAGTGAATATTAGCTATAAAGTACAGGATACCATCACTATAATTCACAGACCCAAAGAAGCTAAATAATGAGAAAGGCCCAAGGGAGGATGCTTGAATCTCACTCAGAAAGAGAAATAAAATAGTCACCAGAGGTGAATGGAGAGAGAGACTTGAGAGGGAAAGGGGATAGGGAGCAGAGTGGAGAGCAAGGTGGATCAGGTGTAGATAGAGCTGTGTAGAGCGAACAAAAATCAGTGACTGGTGTCAGGGTTGGGGTGGAGGAGGGCTGTATCTCTAGGATATGACAGAGACCTGGGATGAAAGAGGACTCAGGGAGTCTATGAGGGTGACACCTCAAGCTGAGTCTTGTAACAGTGAAGGATACATAGCCTGAAGTGTTCACCTTTTATAGTTAGGCAGGACTTCCAGTGGAGGGATAAGGACACCAACTCACTCACAACACATTCAATTCAATATTTGTCATGCCTTCAAGAGTGCAGAGACAAAGATGGAGCAAAGACTGAGGAAATGGCCAACCAATGACTGGTCCAACTTGAGAATCATTCCATGGGCAAGGACCAATCCCTTACATTATCAATGATATTCTGTTATGCTTTCAGACAAGAGCTCTTGTTCTCTGAGAGTCTTCACCCAGCAGCTGACTGAAACAGATGTAGAGACCTACAGTCAAACATTAGATGAAGCTCAGGGAGCTTTGTGGAAGAATTGGGGAAAGAGTTGAGGAACACAGAGGGATAGGGACTCCACAAGAAGACCAACAGAGTCAACTAACCTTTGGAGGCTTCCAGAGGCTGAACTAACAACCAAAGAGCACATACAGAGGCTGGACTGAGGCCCCCTGCACATATGTAGCAAATATACAGCTTGGTCTTCATTTAGGTTACCCAACAATTGGAGCGTGGTCTGTCTCTGACTCTCTGACTGTGGATCTTGTTCTCTTAACTGTGCTTCATTGTCTGGCCTCAATGGGAGTCCTGCAGTGGCTTAATATGCCAGGGTAGGTTGTTACCTAAGGCAGGGCTGGGATTGAGGAGGAGCTGTGTGTGTTTGTGTGTGTGTGTGTGGGGGGGGACTGGCAAGAGAGGAGAGCACAACTGTGATCGGGTTTTAAAATGAATAAATAAATTAACTAATGGGAAAATCACTGAGGAGGAAGTAAAAACCAGTTCTCAATCTTGTAGAAAACTTTACAAAGTATTTCTTAAAACAGGCATATTTCCAGAAAAAATAAAATAAAAGCATCTCTATATGGGAAACTAATAATGACAAATAGTAAAATGAATTATAAGGATGTACTATAATCAAAGTTGTATGGCTATATTCTCTATTTTTTCCTCAAAATATATCACTTATGTAGAACCCAGCAACTTCAGCACCCTATCATATATCAACTCTATTTCTCTCTCTGCCATCTCCACCTACCTGTCTGTCACTCTATCTCTCTCTCTTACCTGTATGTCTGTTTGACTGTTTTATACATTATTTATATATCACTTTTCATTTCTACTTATTTTACTAATAAGAATAAAATGCACCAAATAGTCAAAAGTGGTTGACAAATTATAGATACTTTGCCAAAGAAGATATATAAATGGACAGCAAATACTGTCAATCACTAGAAATACAAATCCTAAGGAGATGTTTTTATAGCCACTAAAAGTCTAAGTATGTGAACATAAAAACACTAAGTGCAGGTGGAAATGTATGAGACACGGACTTTTATCTACTGATTGTGGAAATATAGAATGTTCAGGTATTCTGGAAACTAGTACGCTCAGATCTTAGAAAATGTTACACTATATGAGCCAACTCTAAGCTACTTTACCAAGAGACATGGAAACACCAAAGATTTCTTTTCTGTTCAGTGGTTATAAGACTTGTAGTGGGTATCTGATACCATAGTCAGAACAATGTTGTTCTTTAATTACATGTTACTAATGATAAAACAAAATTTGATGAACATGATGAGCGTCTTGCCCAGCCATTATCAGAGAAGCTTCTTTCTGCAGTAGATGTGAAAAATAGAGAGACCCACAATAGACAATGTCCAGAGAGTGAGAGACATTGAAACACTCAATCGTATATCCATCAAATCTTTCCATTAGACCTCAGGCAACTCTCTGATGAGGAGGTAGAAAGATAGTAGCAGCCAATCACTTTGGAAGGTACCAAGGAAACAAGACTCTTCTAAGCTCAACATGACTGATTAACATATGAACTCACAGAGACTGTATCAGCATGTACATGGCCTGGAAAGGTCAAACTCAGAAGATAGCATAAAGAAGAGAAGTAAACAAAGTTCTCCTAACTCAGGAGCTATCTCCAGTTGATGACAGTTCACAAAAGATAAGATAGTTTTCTTCAAGGGAGTGTCACTGGGTATACAAACCATACTTAAGAACAGGCCCCATAACCAGCAGTAGTAGATACTTAATACAGTACAAACTCAGTGGTATTTTTCGAGGAGTTTTGTTTCATAATGCTTTATCTAGGCATTTTTAGAATAACTTTATAGGTCTCTTGCTCATATTTTATGGTTTTGATTTGTGTTTTTATGAGATTTATAGGTGTGCACGTGTGTGTATGTGTGTGTCTGTATGAGTTTCTTGTGCTTTTTGCTTGTTGTTCTTTGTTTGTTTTGTCCTAATTTAATTTGTTTTTCAGTTGTCTAGTGTAAGAGAAATAGAAATGTGTATATTTGTGTCAGTGAGGAATGTGGGTAGGATCTGGGAGGAGTCAGGAGAGATGAAACAGTAATCAGCATTTATGTGTGAAAAAATGATTTTCAATAAAATTAAAATTACAAAAAATAAATTGGGCACAATGGGATATTAACAAATAAAGTTGATTAAGTATAACAATATGTTATAATAAATATTATTTAATGTATTTCCTCTTGTTCTCTATCAAAATATCTAATTTTTCTAGAGTTCCAATATTTTTCTGATTAAGAGCATTTAATGCTTTTCACTTAAAGCAACAACTCTACAGCTTCTCATTAGCATATCAGAACTCTATCATAGCTACCCTGATGCTTGGAGTTATTACTACTAAAGCCATTAGTACCATGGTAACTAATCCAATAAACAAAGTGGCTGCTAAGGAATTGGCATGATGAGATTATATACAATGTGGATATGTCGGACCAAAGAATTCATATTTTAGTCAAGGAGAATCAGGACAAGGTAAGATTTCTTCAAGCTACTCAGGATGGAGTGCAATTGAAAACTCAAAAAATCGCTTATTTCTGGGAAATTCCATTTAATATTTTCAGACCGCAGTTCACCACTTAAAATTGAAATGGCAGACAATCAAAACCAGGAATAAAGATAGGGTTTTGACCATAGCTGCACAAAACCTGTTTGTAGTGGGACTATGCTTAATAGTAAATACTGGAAGCAATCCAAATGCCCATGAATTGACACATGAATTAGCATTATTGAATATCCACACATTAGAAGCTACTTAGCAATGCAAAAGAGAAAAAGAGTAATGCATGCTACAACATAATAAAGGTTTTAAAAATTATGCAAGTTAAGGAAACCAAACACAAGTTTTTGCTATATCATGCCCTTCATTAAAAAAAAAAATGACCATAGGAAGAGCAGCAGTACAAGCATGGGACCATAGATTATGGGAGAGAAATGATGGAAAAGTCATATAGAAAAAAATGGGGACAGTGGACTGTTTTATGGCTAGGTAGTAATCATGCTTATTTAGATATACTTGCAAATAATCCCATTATACATTAAAAAAAACATAGGTAGTAATGATGATTATTTAGATGTATTTGCCAAATAATCCCATTATACATAAAAAACCCACATAGTTAGGACAAAACCACTCAAAAGTGTTGAGATTCAAAAATATGTATAATAGTTTATCTTTGAGCACTAGTAGTTCCTTGCAAAATATTTTCTACTTTTATGGCAGTCTTATATCAAATCATATCATTCAGACTATGTTTTGCCCTGGAAAACATTGTTTTCCAGTTAGCCATAAAGACACTGAATGTTAAATGCCAAACAACTAAGGAAATACCTGAGATATCTTCAAATATCCACATGGAAAGTAGGGTTCTTAATATTGCCCAAATAGTGTATAGTTATTTTTCTGAAACAGCTTTTAGAAGTCAGATAACATGATTTGATTTCTTTCAGTGATGCCCAGACTTTGCCTTGGGAACTAGTTTTGAATTTTGCAAATGCTTAAACGTTACTTGAATTTAATTCACTGAACCAGGTGACTGCTTTAAATGGACATTAACTCACTTGGATTTTGTGACATGCTTCTGATATGCTTTGCAGTGCTTCCTTATTTCACAAACCATCCATTCCATAAAGTCAAATGTCACCAGGACACACAGAGAAAAGGTAGTGAGGGACATGTCACTCTTTGATATTTCAGAGTTGTTCTCAGTGGGCATATTTCCTCTTTGTCCAAGGGAAGAGTTCTTTGAAAGAAGGTTGTTAAGTGGATGTAGAAAGAAAAGATGACAAACATTGTTTGGGGGTTTGAGTCATAGAAGGGACCACGGCTGCCACAAACAGGGAGTTTTAGGTACCCTTTGATTCTGCAGAATCAGCATGAGTTTGATTTGAAGTCAAGCTTATTTTCATTTCCAATGAAGGAGCTATAAGATGTCTCAGTGGGTAAAAATTGTTGCTGTTCAAATATGAGAACCTGGGTTTGGATCCTAGAGCTCATGTAAGAAAAAAACCAAACAAACCACCACCATCAATAATGAACTAACAAAGAACCCTACCAAATTGTCTTAGGGTTACTGTGACAAAAAACCAAGTTGGCAAGGAAAGGTTTTATTCAGCGTACACCTTCTTATTGCTGTTCATTAACAAAGGAGATCAGGACTGGAACTCAAACAGGGTAGAAACCTGAAGGCAGGAGTTGATGCTGAGACCATGGTGCTGCTTACTGGCTTACTACTCATGGCTTGCTTAGCCTGCTTGCTTACAGCATTCAGGACCACTGTGTAAGGGGCACCACCACCCACAAGGGGCTGGATCCTCCTCCAGCCAACACTAATTAAGAAAATGATCTACAGAGTGATCTTATGAAGACATTTTCTCAGTTGAGGTTTCCTCCTTTCAGATAACTCTACCTTGTGTCACATTGACATAGGACTAGTCGGCCCCACAAGGCTTGCCCTCACATACCTCTAAAGCATGCTCTGGGGTAGGCAGAGATAGGAGGGTCTCTAAAGCTTGCTATTAAGTAGCTTTTCAGTGAAAGACTGTCTCAAAACCAACAAAATGGACAGTGATAAAAGCAAGACAGTTGATGTCTTGCTCTGGCCTCTGTAATTGTGCACATTTGCACACATGCCCATACCAAAATGTTTACATTACACACACACACACACACACACACACACACACTCCACTCACATAAATAAATAAATAAATAAACAAACAAACAAACAAATAAATAAATGAATAAAATGTAGAACACAGTTAAGAAGGGGTTTAAGACTGGGCTAGTTTGAGAATGAATTTCAGGCATAAAGAGGAGATTTAGCACATAGAGGTGAGAATATAAACCTCAGCAAATGAGAAGACTTTCAGGAGGAAAGGACACTCAAAAAAGGTCCATGCCTGAATCCAGGGACAGTCCCATCCTGATTAGGCATCTTGAGTAGTGCTCTGCTCCAGCATTAAAGGGAAAACTGGGATTCCATTTGAAAGCTCTTTTATTTCACTTATTGAATGGGAGAATAGAGGTTGATGAAGATTGGTGTATCAGCCAAGGGAATCATTGAAAATTGTTGAAGACAAGTTATGACTGCTTGAAAATTTGCTAAATTGTTTTTCTCTAATACAGCAGGTTCAGAATGCTCTGTTTTACAATGTTCTTTAAATGGGCAAATAAATCAGATGATGTCTGTCTTGAATCTCAACATTTAGTTTGAGATGCTTTGAAAGTCATTGTGTTCATCTAGTCAACTAGTAACACAGAACGTGGAATCTTAATGACTCAAGTTCAAATCTTGGTTATTCCAGGAGCAACTGTTGAGCTTTTATAACCTCTCTGACAGGAGTCTTTTCAATGTCATACAGGGCTTAAAATGTAGCACATCCTTCAGTAACTAGAACACTGCCTAGGATGGTGCAAGCATCCAGTGAATGCTTAATGCATGCAAGGACAAGGAAGAAAGACATGAAGGGATAGGGGAGCTGGCAATGATTATATTTCATAAGCATCTACATTTTAAAAAGTAAGCTTTATTTATTTACTGATTCATTTATTTTATTTATTTTTAAAGTAAGCTTTAAGAACACAAGGAATTAGGATTTCTCCTCTCCACTCATTTCCTACCCTTTGTTTAGAAATGGGGGACACAGAGTCTGGGTGATTAGGTTTTAAGAATAAAGGCTTCAAGACATACTCAGTGGTTCTCTCTATGTCAATTAGCATTTAAGAGACTATTTTTGTTACAATTTACATATACAGTTTGAGAGAAAAAATAACAAGTCTGATTTAGAATCGATGACAGGTGTGGTGTGGATCAGATTGCCGAAGCAAAATACATCAGAATGGGTGGTTTAAACAACTGAAAAAAAAGTTTTCTCGCAATTTCAGACCTGGAAAATTCAAAGTCAAATGGACAGCAGTTTCAGAATATGGTGAAAGTTCTGGTTTTCACAGAGCTGTCTTCTTGCTGTGTCCTCAGAGGGCATCAGAAAGTAGAGGCAGGAAGGAAACAAATGTCTCAGGTTTCATCTTAAACAGGCATTCCCTGCAAAAAGGCTCCACTTCTTCCACACCACCTTTCCAAACTCCATCTCCAAACACAGTTACTCTGGAGATCAGGGCCTCAGTACACATTTTGAAGATTCGGAAATCTTAAGGTTATAAGCCATGTCATGCTTTTTTTTTTTTTTTTTTTTTTTTTTTTTTTTTTTATAAAAACAAGTCTGGAATATTTAGCCCAACACCTGGCTTTTAGTTGCTAGAAGCTTATCATTTAATGATCTTATTTTAGATAAATTCTAATCAGCTCATTTTATACTTGACTTCAGAGAAATGTTTACTGTGGAATGGGAGTGGCAAATTACCTAGAAGCTTTTCAAAATCTCTGAATGTTATAGACATATGTACGAACATACACATGCACACATATATGAATATGTCAATGTATATAGACACTCATAACACACACATACACACACACACTATGCTCACAAGTACATGGTTGGCTAGCAAAATAGTCACTAATAAGCATGTTCTAGCCCTTCGGAATGGTAACTCAAAACTCTAGGAAGAGCTCTCTGAGTCACATGCATTATTACATCAGACATTGCTTAGTTTCAGCTTTGTGGTTTCAATGGAAACACCACATAGTACTTTTTCCCCTGTCTGAGACAAGGTCTTGCTATGTAGACTTTATTGGACTGGTACTATGTTATCCAGGGTGGTTTCAAACTCATGGTGATCCTCCTGTCACATGTTCCCATCTATTGAGATGACGGGTATATGCAACCTTTCCAGGCCTTGTGCAACTCTTACAAGTCAAGAGATTATAACTCAATCATATTAACTGACAAATACTGTTACCTTAGGGGCTCTAATTAACCAGTGTCCTCAACACAAGAATCTCACACTTATTGACTCTAGGAATAACATATGGTCTTCACCATACCAAGTGTTCTAAGATCCCACTTTGTGCATTCTGATGCTTTGTGGGATGAGTGCAATACATATGCTATATTACATAGCCAATCAAGCTTATATCTTATCTAGAGGCCAAAGGAAGTCATTATGGAGATGAGTAGGCTATATATCTTTACATCTAATGATGAGACTGTTATCTGGTAAGACAACTGATTTTAGGCTGTGCATGGGTTCTAGAAGCTTCCTAGTTTTGAGCAAAGCTTCTTGAATGTGCATGTCCTGTTCTTTAGTATTTTTCTATTTCACATCTCCTTCCACATCAGCATTGACCTCCAAGGCTCATCTAGTCAACTCCTCACAAAAGCTCAGCTTCAGCAGGCTCAGTCCCTGCTCTCAAGTGATGCTTTGTCCTCATTCACTTCGTCTCTCCCCCAAGAAGTCCCCTACATTTGTTCTGTCCTGTCTTCAACAGCTACAACAGAAAAGGGTCTAGGTACTAATTCATCTAAACATCTCTACAACAATCCAATTTACTCCCTAAAGATAGATAGGGCTTGAGTCCTTGTCTTCCTGAAGAGAAGACAGAACTGAGAGCTGGTAGTGTCAAGGATGCCGGGATAAGAATGAGGTTTCCTTCTCAGAATAGCTGGGTTTATATCACTGATGGATTAGGAATCAAAATCACAGGGCAGGAGGAAGCAGGGACTTTCCAAGTGCTTTGTTTTCTGAAAGCCTTTAAAGTGAGCACATCCCCACCTGACCATGAAGATTGGTTTTTCCAGAAAGTGTGGAAAGCTACTGTCATTAAGGAGAAATGTGGGAACTACCTCTACTTCTGGCACTGTGAAGTAGCTAAAGGGCTCTAAAAGTAAGAAAGGTGACTCTGGGGAAAGAGTCCCTTATCAGGATGCTGTCTAGATACTCTTCAATGACATTCTTTCTCTCGCTGGAGTGTGTCAGACAGCAAAAGACATAAAATGGATGGGTAATGATATATACTAGGTAGAGACAGACAATATTCATTAAATCCCAACCTCTTAACTTGGTAGATGAACATCAAATAAGGTACTCAACTTCCTAAAAGTTTTTTTCTAATTTTTAACATTTATTAATTATAAAGGGAGTTCATTGTTTGAGTGATTCCTCTGTAAATGTTGGAAGGTAGGAGGTTGAAAAGATGGAGAAAAAACAGGAAAGGAGAAAAAATAGAAGAAGAACACAATGAAGTCCATGCTTGCCTCCTATGATGGCTAATCTTGATTGTCAACTTGATATGATCTAGAATAAACCTCAGAGACAAATTTCTGGGGATGTCACGGAGGGAGTTTCTAAATTACTTTAATTAAGGTAGAAAGACATATGCTAAATGTGTGTGACACCATTTCAAAGACTGTGGTTCTGGAGAATAGAAAGATTGATTTGAGTATCAGTGACCAGTGTTCATCTTTGCTTCCTGACTGGAAATACCAGGTAACCATCCACTCTCACCAAGTCGGAGTGTACCCCAAATTGTGCTCCCAATTAAACCTAATTTTTTTTATTTCTTCTGCTACATTTTAAAAGTCACAATAACAATGAAGGTAATTAATACACTTCCATGCTGTGTTCCTGCTGGGTGAGCACTGAGCAACTCTAGGTGAGACACAATATGAAGAGGACATTACTCTCTGATGTAGTGTCAGGGGAATTTCACAAACACTGCTCTAAGTATTCACAGTAAAAGACTGAGCTCAATATTCTTTTTACTTTGTGTGCAAACAATGGGAGCTGATGTTTATAAACCCAGAGGAGTGGCGAGCATTAAGTATCGCTTGTTAATTTCAAATTACAGTAGAAGAGGTGAGAATAAATGGAAGGCTGCTCCCTGGCTCTTATTTACCTTACCCGGTAATATATGAACAAAACGTAGGTAATAAAATTAGAAGACATCCCATTTAGAACAGCTAAGAGGAGCATTGTATCGTTTACATGCCAAGCAATTATCTGGTAGAAGTCTTCACTACAGGATATTATTGTGACAAATAGTTTCAAGTAAGAATTAGGCATTTATAATAAGAACAACAGGTGTAGTCACAACATTCCAATCGAATTACAAACCCTATCCAGCTGCATGCAGGATGCTTATTTAAACTGAAGAAGTAAAGAAAATACAGCCTGAAATCCAAGGCTCAACATCTCCCAGTTCTGCAGATGTTGACATCTCCATTTCTACTGTATGAGTAGAACTATTCTTTCTGCTCATATGCTTTATTTTTTTCTATTTCAGATCATTTTAATTTTTTGATTCAATACTCAAAAATATTACATTCACTCTTCCTTTAGGAGTTTTGTCTAAATCAATTTGGAGAGAACAGCACAGCTAAGAGTATGTAGACATTAAGGATGATGAAGGGGTTACCCTGGTCATAAAACAAGATGAGTCAACCTTCAAAAATGTTGGCGGCAGTGTCTCAAATTATTGGCTACACTGAAAAGAATAACCGAATCTTTCCAAGTTGCTATGTCTTTTCTTCTAAAGTGGTTGTAGCCAGTATAAATAGGACCCATTCTCTAAAATATCTGAATTTAAATTCTACAAGGGAAATCAGCCAGTAGTCTACAATGACTGACAGTGGGAAACACCATTCCCAACTGTCATCTTGGTAACAACCCACACTATAGACCAACAAAAACTTTGGTCAGATCAGTAATTGAGTGTTGTAAAAACCACAACAGCAACAACCAAAATCCAAAACAATTATATTTACTGATTTCTAGCTTGTTAAATTAATTTAGAAAAAGTTGTTTATGTATATAGATACAACTTGACTAAGCCTGGCTTGCCTAAACTGCTACATAGTTAGAATTACACCTTCTATGAAACAATGAAGTAGCTTATCCAGAAAGCTTCTTAATATTTATGAATTAAAAATGTAATATACATAAACATATTTGATATTAATTATGGCTTTGCATAATTCTTTAAGTCTGCTTTTAATATGAACCAAATGAAAACAACTTCCTGTTTATTAGGTTGTTTTTAATACCTTTGCATTCCTATTGAACGTGTTGTTGTTTTGTTTTGCTAAATAGAATGCAAACTAAGCCTAAGTAGTCATCAAAATAAACTGACTTTTAACATTTTCGCACATTTTAAAATTTGCTCCATAGCTTGAGGAGTAGGGCAGAGTCTATAAATGAACCGTTAGTCATGGATATAAATATTCTTTTTGTTTTTAAAGAGTGCCAAGAAGGCAAGGAATGAGCAAGGTTTCTATTTCCATATTCTGGAATATTTACCAAGTGAATTTCAAAGCACTGGGTATTATGACCTGTTCCCCGTTTCCTTGGGAGCCATTGCTAAATTAAAGTGAAGTTCAACATTCACGCACACACACACACACACACACACACACACACACACACACACTCACAGACCCCACAATGTACCTAATCCTTTCCCTTGGATATTGCCCTTTCAGATCAACAGAGGTATTCTCAGAGGAAAGTTGAGCGGGCCCAGCAAACACAACTTCCACTGCCAAGTCATTACTGGTCTCCCCAAGTTCTATATCCCACATCCAATTTGCTTCCTGCTTTATGGTTTTTCTGCTCCTGATTTCTGGTTGTTGTCTGCCCTTTACTCCTTGTTCTTAGTTCTGTAATTGCCTTATTTGGACAACTAATCCTCACCCAAATTCTAACCTCTGGTTTCCTCATGTTTTGCTTCTAAAGAAATGTGATTCCTACTGGTGACAACAATTCATCTGTTTGTAATTAAATACTTCCTGGACTAAGCAATATCACTTCTGGGAATCTACCCCAAGAAATAGATGTTTATATGTCAAAGAGATATCCATAAGCCCGTGTTTTTTATAGCACTATTCAAAATAAGCAAAGTGTGGAATGAGCAGAGGTATGAAAGAACAGATAATAGGATAAAGGAAATGTACTGTGCAATTTAACATAGAAACATAATTTTTTACATAACACCACTTATAGGAGATATCTGAAAATGTTGAACTCACGAGTGCACTAGTGGAGTGGTAGTTAGAGTGGCTGTGAGTACGGTTTTGGAAAGGTTGGAGAAATGTTGGTCAAATCTACAAATTTTCTGTTAGATTAGAAGAATAAATTCAAGAGGTCTATTGCATAGTGCAGAGACTATAATAAATAACACTGCATCGTGTTCCCCAAGAATCCAAGACAAGAATTAGAGGGGACTCATCAAGTTGTGATGAGCACAGAAAAAAATAAAAACAAAAATAGAAACAACAACGACAACAACAAAAAAACATGATGAGACGCGATTGTAAATTCCATTCTGAGCTCTAGCAGAAAGATCTCACCTTCAAAGCCCATCTAGGCTACCCAGAGACTCTATGTCCAGCCTGCAGGATTTAGCAAGACTCTGCTCCAAGATGAGAATAACTATAGCAACAATAACAAGAGGTTGAAGAGAAAGCTCAGTAGCAGAGCACTTACTTAGTACATGCATGGTTCTGAGTCCTACATCCAATATTGCTGCCAGTCAATCCCACATGCAGGCTACTTTGGGTTATGCTATTCAAAGGTCAGGAATGAATGCTCAAAGGGGCTTTGGCCCTGTCAAGACAATAGATGCTGTGTCTTGTAGATGAAAAATTCAATATGGACTGAAATAATCAGACTCTTCAGAAGGCCTGACAGAAATTTACTTGATGCTGAAAAATAGAATCGAACGGTCACCGAGAAAGGCTGATGGAAATCTTGCTGAAGAAAACAGAATAAAAAATACTTAGGGTGGCTTCTAATATGAAACTGACCAGTGTGTTGGCTTACTGGTTATCTCCCACTGTGTAATATGTTGTCTCAGTATTGGCAGCTTGAAACAACACACATTTATCATCTGACATATTTTGTAGAACATGACTCTTTGTGGAGCTGAACTGGCCCAGGGCTCCTTAGAGGCTAACAATCAGGGTGGAGTTCCTGTTGAAAAGTTCTATCTCAGTGTCCTTTGCTTCTGAATTCTCTTCCATCAATATAGCCAGGACTCAGTTTCTCCAGCTTTGGTAGACTTATAGCATTAGTAACATCTAGACTGTTGGCTGAGACCACCTAATTGTCCGTACACAGTGGATCTTATAGTAGAGAAAGCATAGAGGAAAACCAGGGAGAGAAAAAAGACGCAAAAGTCACAGTCCTTCATAATCTAATCTCAAAAGTGACAACTCTCAGTACTGTAATAAATAAAAAATATTACACAGAAGAATGGGGATCATTAGGGGTGAATTATTTTCTATTGAATATTTTCCACAGATGTCTCAGGATCCTGCACTAGGTGCTGAAACCACATATAAATTCATCCTTCCCTGTATGTGAATGTGCATGTGTGCCTTCATGCATCTGTGTGTGTGTGTGTGTGTGTGTGTGTGTGTACATGCACATGTGTGAGCATGTGTATGTAATCTCACTGGATATACTCTGACTAACGACAGAATGTATCCACTGCCATAATCATGATAAAGCATCAGGCCAAAATCTCAGACCTCTGCAAAGACTTTAGACAACATATTAACAAGTTTTACTAGGGCCTGGGCCAGGGGTCAATCAGTAAAGCAGCTGCCTTATAAGTACAGAGGTCCAAGTGTAATCTCCAGAACCTAGATGAAAATTCTGGGCATGGTAAAGACGTGCTTTTGCAATCCCTTTTCTAGTGTATCAGTGACAGATGGATCCTGGGGGCTTGCTGGGCAGTCGGACTAGCCTAATTAGTGAACTTTAGCCAAATGATAGGCCTCATCTTACAAAACTTAGACAACATACACACACGCACATGCACACACACACACACACACACACACACACACGCACACACATTCTCTTTTGTATTCAAATTTCTAACTGTAAAGTTCCTTCATATTCAGTGGGTCTCATGGAATATTTTTGTGGTTTTCTGCAAAAGAAAAGAGAAAGAGTTTTAAAAAATGTTTCTGTCATGCAAATATCTATGGAAGCCTTTACCATGTCTTGTATGCTCTAGGGAAAGGCAAGTCTATTGAGTGGGTGGTCCTGAACACTTGCCTTGTCTTAGCTTGTCCCCATACATTGTATGTGAAGGCTGAAATGCATCTGTATAGAACTGTCCATAAGTAGACATACACTTCTGGTATAGCACAACCTTCCTCACTTACTACTTTAGCTGTGCACAGAGTATAGCTCTGACTCTGGTACACTAAACTAATATGAGCCATGCAACCAGTGTTTGAAACCTATCTGAGTATTACTATGCTGTAATGTGCACAAAAGACAAGTTTCTCAAGTGATTCTGAATTAGTTAATGGCCCTGAAGAGGTATCTTGCAACTGAGAGATTATGATGGTTTGTATCTGTAATATTCTCCCCACAAGGTCAAAGTTTTAATAGGTAGTCCAATGTTTACTAAAAGCTAGAAGCCTTTATATGGCGGTACCTGACTTATGGAAATAGGTTACTATGGAAATAATCCCCCTTGATTTTTATCTCATTTCCTCCACTACTTGGTTAAGTATTGTTCTAGCTCTTTTTGTTTTTGTTGTTGTTGCTAAGGTGAAAAACCAAGCCAAAAAAAAAAAAAATACCCACTTAGAGGAGGAAGGGTTTATTTAGTTCACAGCTCCTTGTTACAGTCCATCATAGCTAAGAAGCCAAGGTGGTGGAAACTTAAAATAGCTAATCACATCACATTCATACTCAAGAGCAGAGAAAGTGTAAGTGCAAACATTCTTCTCCATGCTCAGTGCCCTCTCTACACTTACACAGACCAGAATCACCTGGCTACAGAATGGTGCCTCCCATGATGGACTAGACCTTTCTATATTAATTAACAATTAACGCCCCCCCCCCATAGACATGCACACAGGACAACAGATTTAGAATATCTCTCAATGAGCTTTTATTCTCAAGTGATTCTAGATTATGTCTAGTAGGCAATTAAAACTGTGACAGTCCTCATGTGAAAAAGCGTTTGCCACACGCTGCCACCACCATGAACCCAGTGATTCTTTGTTATGATGTTTTTGAGTCCTCTGAAATCCTGAGCAAAAATAAACCCTTCCTTTAGTTGTTTATGTCAGGTTGGAGTGGTGGCCCAGTGGATAAAGTGCTTGGTTGCTGTATAAACATAAGGACTTGGAGTTTAGATCTCCATCACCCATCAAAAGACCAGGTACAGCAGCACACATTTCCAACCTAATTAGGAGGCAGAGACAAGTGGACTCCATGAGTACACTGACCAGTCAGCTTAGCTAAACATCTAGATCCAAGTTCAGAGAAATACTCTGTCCCCTCTCCCTCAAAGAAGATAATTAGTCATAGAAAATGCTAACCAATATCAACCTCTGGTCTCCAAATGTGCATGCATCCCACACATACACATACTGATTTTTATGTTTCTGACCTGTATTGGTGATGATGAGAAAAGTAACTAATGCAAAGGTTAACACGTACTTGCTTACCTCATATCCTGTCTCTCAGGAGTCTTGTTCTTATCATGTTGGACAGAAAGCAGGATGTGTCTCAATGGTAGGATGGTTTTATTGACTTTAACCTGAGAGCTATGGAGGTAATCCAAGGCAGAGGGGTAACTCCACCTGAGGAATTTCACACATTGCGAAATAAATAGGGTGTGAGAGGAAGATGTTTCTCAAGAGATGTATAATCAGCTCCTCAGATGATGTCATTGAATAAGTATTCAAATTTCCCATTAGGGGATGGATCCCACACTCTATGGAACAAAGTCATGTCAGATTCCTATGGTCTTACATTCTACTATTTTCAATGCTCCTATGGTTAGATGAAACACCATGGGTAATCAATAGTAGTAATGTGTCTCTGGCTTTGAATGCTGTGTGAAGGTACTCCTTCTTCTCAAAGCCTTTGTACAGAGCCTCTACAAAGGAAAAGTCTGGAAAGATAACTATACACAATATATTTCAACGCATATAGCTGAGTCATGTAGAGAAAAGAATCAGGGTCTCATTGTGGGGAATATCCCGAGGTTATGACTAGGAAGTTAAGTCTTCCTCCTCTCATTCAGCTGTCTCAGTTCCAACACAGAATTGATAAATGGATGAACTCATACAGATGTGAAAGGAACCATACAAATGGCTGTTTTATTCGAAGTCATCAGATGTCAATTTGTCAATTTCACCTCTCCTTACACTTCTGTATACAAATAATTTGAACTGTTTCAGGTGACAAGAGGCTTGGGGCTGAAACAAATATGGTTTTGTTGTTGTTATTGTTATTATTGTGTTTGTTTGTTTGTTTTGTGTGTCTGTGTGAATGTGTGTGTAAAAACTGTAACTCATTTCTTTTCACAAGACATTATCCATAAATTGTGTACCGAAATCCTAGGGGCAAAACTCCCACTAGAATTCGCCTCCATTGGCAGACGAGTGAGCCAGCATGTTTGGTGCTAACCTCATAGTTTCCCTTTAGAGAAAAATCAATCCCTTGGGGGAAACCAGACATCATACATCTTGTATTGTCAAACCCAGAAGGCTGGTAGGCCTGAACTAAAAGAGTTGGAAGGTCCATCTTGACAAGTCTCTATGACCTTATCAGTTTTTTATTCTTTGTCTGTCAGATTTGTAAATACCTCCACAGTCCTCTGCCTCACTGATGGAGTGCATCCTGCTTGCTGTTGAGTGAGGACTCTGTATAACACACCTGCCAAGAGCTCACTGAGAAGACAGAATGTGTTAGGAAGTCACATTACTCTTAGAACTTTCCATGTGTGATTTTACCTCAGTCTAAATACAAACTCAGGCCCATAACTTTATCCAATTTCTACAAATAAATATGTTAGTTGTTTTTTTTTTCTCATTGCTCTGTCTACAAAATCCCAAAGAAACAACTTAAGGGGCAAAAAGGTTTATTTTGGCTCATGGTTTCAGAGAGTAAGTTTATTATTGGCAGAAAGACATGGAAAAGGAGTTCATTGGACATGGAAATGGGTAGTAGAGTACCTCAAGAATGGTGGACCAGGAATCAAAGACATCAAAGTATCACCCTTAATGTTTTGTGCCTACCAGATATGAACACTACCTGGAAGATCAATAGTCTTTCAAAGTGTACCACCCACTGAGGACCAATCATATGCACCTATTGGAGGCAGTTCACATTCAAATCATAAGATAAGGAAGACAAAGCTTTTCCTGGGTTTGGTAATCTTCTAGTAGTTTCAGAGGCACTCATAAATGAAGTTGTAATCCTATTTGTTTGATCCGCATCTGAGTCTGCCACTTGCATGGGTATTCAACAATTCACCTGTCTCATAGACACCACCAATTTTGCTTCCTCTGCCTGTTAACCTCAACACTAATTTCTTTCTCATGCTTTTCTGTACATCAAAATCTCTAGCTCAGTTACTTTCTTCCATGAATGTGTATATAGGTCTTTTTCTTATTGTTGGTAGCTTGAATCTGCTTTCTTTCTATCTGTTCCCTTGTTATTAAGATAATGTGGTCAATATCTCTTTTGTAAGTTATTAAGGGGATGAGATAAATTGTTGGTTTTTTACTCAGTAATATTGTGTATACAGTGTTTGTCAGCAGTGACTATGCCATGGTGTGTATTTGAAGGTTAAAGAACGTCTTTGTGAAGTTGATTCTATGCTTCTGTTTTTACATGGGTTCCAGAGACTGAATTCAGACTTGCATAGTAAGTGCTTTTACAGTCTGAGCCAAGTTGCTAGTCCTAGATGAAAGGCTTCTTATAGATTTCTAATACCTTCACTCGTCTTACAGAAGTGTACTCCTAAATCTCCTACACGAGAACATCCACCAATTAACTTATAAAACGGCATATTGGTATGAACATAATTCACATGAAAAGCCCAAGACACACAGTTTCTGTTAAAACAAACAAACAAACACACTTTCCTTCAATATATGGACTTCAAAAGTTTAGAGGCCTGGAAATTAACTGACAATAATGACATGAACAAAAGAGTCAGGATTGATTTACACATGTATTTGAATAACCATTCAATAAATATGAAGTATTGGAAGATAAGCCACTGAAGGAAGGTGACATTAATTTGGGCTTATTGTTTGAGGTGGTATCATGGTGGGGGAAGGTATCATGGTTGGTCACTACATGGTAGAAAGAAAGGGCTAAAACTGTATGCTTATATTTCTCATGACTCATAAATAGAAATATTTTGAATAGAAAGGAACTTAGCTGTAATTCTCAAAACCTGGGCCTCTACTCCCCCAGATAATCTAATTCCTCCAACCAGGTCCCACATCCCACAGGCTCCACAATTTCTCATGACAACACTCCTAGTTGTAGAGCAATTGTTCACACACATGTGCTTGTGGGAAACATTTACATTCAGACCATAACGGTCCATGAAGACTCAAGAATGAACCAGTTTATATATCATTCTTAACAACCAAACCACCAAAATAAGAGCTTCCATGGAAACCTATGTAAAGTTTTTTGTTTGTTGTTGTTGTTTGTTTGTTTGTTTGTTTTATGCTGATATGCTGCTGAACCTACATTTCCTCTTGCTGCTAAGAGTCATATTTTTTTCCCAAATAAGGAAATGGTCAACACTGGCTCTAGTTTTCAAAATATCTAGTAATAGATATCATTTCTTTTTGGGACTCCTATTAGGAAGTTACTTGTTGAAAGTAATTTTAGTTCTTTCTTTTTGGAACCTTACAATCCCTCAGGGTTGTGGCAAGAGTGTGAGGCATGGACAGTAGAAAGGTACCAAGATTAATGTACAAAAGGAGCCACTGTGCTGAAACTTCTCCCCATCAGGGCTACATATAAGAGACAGAGAACACAGTCTAAAAGGAAGTGATGTACACATGTCATGAAAGGTAGGTTTTACTTAATGACATATAAAATCACAGTGTGTGTGTGTATGTTTCTGTTGGGAAGCAAGTACCTAGGATTTGAGTGTTGAACTGGTCCCAGTCTTCTAGCCCTTTTCCTTTCTTAGGGATTGATTTCTTCATTCTTAATAAACTGCTTCAATCACTGTCCACGTGCTTTTGGTCCAGTTATTTGTTCTGGAACACAAGAAGTTGAAAATTTTGGTGGGTACCCCTATACTCAGTTCTGTGACTATAACAGAAGCACCTAGATATCTTGTTAAGAGAGAGTTCTGGGCATCAGGTACATCTCAAGAATACCTGGCTTAGTAGATAGAGTTTTGTCCCTTAAGTAGAGCTACTTATCAGGAACCAAAGACCCACTGCACCCCTTTGCCTGCTAAATAGAGATAAGAATTCAGATATCAGTGATGGATACTTATTTTCCACGTAGTCTCTGCCTTGACAAACTCGATACAGGAATGTGGTGGCAAGTGCACACAGGAAGCCTTGAATCCTGTGTGCTGGCCACATACTTTAGTATTGGGCTTTTAGTGTTGAGTTAGAGACACTCCTGGGACTTATCTTCTAAGCACCCCTATATGCGTGTGTGTGTGTGTGTGTGTGTGTCTTCACACACATGAAAGAGTAAGAGAGAGAGAGAGAGAGAGAGAGAGAGAGAGAGAGAGAGAGAGAGGAGAGAGAATGACAGGTATGAATTTTGCTCAGTGCACTGACCAAAGTGCTCCATATTTATTTTCTTATGCTGCTCTTTGTGTGGTAGGATTCATATTCATACAAATGAATAGATAAGAAATATATTCTCACATAACCTTACTACATAGACGGTTGATGACTGCAAGAAAATTAAGTAACTGACTAAAGAGTGGATCTTGGAAAGTGAAGTAAATATATGCCACTGTTTTGGGTAATACCATGTAAGAGATTACCGAAGTGATCTGCTGGTAAATGTGTTTATTCAAGGATGGGAGTACCACCTGATGAAATCAAAGACAGAATTCACCAAAGAGGACTCCCAAGCCACTCAATGAGCACTTCTAGGCAGAACACATTGCACCATTTGTAAATAATAAATAATCCAGAAATTCCACAGCTAAGGAGCACAATCTAAAATGGCATAAAACCAAATAATCCAGCAAATCACAGTTCAATGTTGATGGTTTGGAAGGAGGACAGAGTTAGAAGGCTCTCCCAAAGCCATGCATAATTGCATTTTATATCATTAGACTAAATTCAATCCAGCTAGGTAGCAGGGTTCAGTTGTTATAAAAACAGTAGATACAGAAGAATTCTTCAAGTGCATTCAGAGGAGCAAGAGATCATGACTGAAGAGAAATTCTTTCCTTTCAGTTTAAAATAGTTCCCACCAGTGTAAGGACTTTATTCAAATACATTTCATTACATCATCTCTGAGGCATTTTTTGTCCAGCAGGGAAAGCTGCTGGACCATGAGTGATTTTTGTGTTCTAAACAAAGCAACTTCCTGTGAGCACCATTCAGAATGTGGAGACCCTGATGATTCTCATAACACAGTGGGGGAAGAGTCTGGATGGCAACGGGAGCAGAAGCTGCTCTGCGGTGTTTTCTTCTCTTATTCTCAGTGTGTGTGTGTGTGTGTGTGTGTGTGTGTGTGTGTGTGTGTGTGTGTCTGTGTGTCTGTGTGTGTGTGTGTGCTCGCACGCGCACGCACAGTGCCTTGAGATAAATATAGTCATATGCAATAAAGAAATTGTTCTTAACAGTATCAATTGCACTCTGATTTAATTCCCTTCAACAGTAAACATTGACACAGCAGAATTTGCTATTTTCCTATGCTCTGGAGACACCAGACTTTGATTCTGGCATTTGTCCCCAACACGGATTCTTCCTTCTGATTAAAAAAGATGATATGATAAGCACTGTTATTTAGTTTATTCTAGTCAATGGTTGCATGTCAGATAGTTAGAAAAATAACATTATTGTCAGCTTGCTGGCTAGTCAGATATTAGTGTCCTTGAGGTTATTGAGGACAGACCCTTTCATAATCAACAGCTTGTGAAAACAAGAGCTAAATCTGCAGGAGAGTATTGCTCAAAAGAATGAGATATGAGACCTAAATTTCTTGTTCTTTGTAGTGTTATATCATTCAAAACCACCCCAAAGATTAGCAGATGATGATTTAAAAAGACAAAAACAAAAACACAAAATGACATACTATTGTTCCCTAACTTAAGAGTTAATGCAAAGGAGACTGTCAATCTGCTTCTCAGGAAAATGCCCTTCAGAAAAGCTGTCCTGAAATATTAAGAAACTGTACATATTCCACCAAAGCATGTAGAAAGGACACCATCTCTCTGGTCCTTGTCCATTCTCACCTCTGAAAATACTTTTCTTTGCAATGTTCCCTCTGGAGATGGCACACCATCACACATTGAGAGTGTTTCACTTGACTGTCATACGACTTGCCTGTTTTCTATACCATGCTCTGGATGTCTCATCCCCACCCTCTCAGTGAACCACATTGGCCAGGGGAGAAAGGGGAGAATAAAGTGAGATCCCAGCAACAGCTTCTAAACAAAATTAGGTTAACAACGAAGGTTCTAAGAAACCGGGAGTTGATATGCAGCACTTGAGAGTATACTTTTTTATGTATAGAAAGAAAATCTAAGCGGGGGGGGGGGGGGGGGGGGGGGGGGGGGGGGGGGGGAAGAATTCCCAGATGGAGATGTTCTTTTCCAAAGGTTCTTATTTGGCTATGTAATTTTTTTATGACATATAGTGATAGGGTGATTCTGGTCAGAGTTAAAAAGGAAAGAACTGTTTGGATGAGTTAAAAAAAAAATACTCTGAGAAGAGAGGAAGTTATCCTGCATGACCTTTCCTGACCTGTGTTCTCCGTGAGGTCATTTACCTCATTCCTGCCTTGGGTTAGCAGGTAAAGAAACTGACCTCTCCCAGACATATGAAAGCTAAATAATTTAGCATCTATAAAGTCCTGTGAGATGAAAGGCTCCATAGAAATGCAAATTATTATTTTATTATGAGACACCATCAATAGAATAGAAAGCAAAATGCTTTCTTTGATGGAGTCCCGGTTCAGCTGGCTGTCGGAGAGTGCTGTGCTTCTGTATCAGACACCCACAATATTTAGCCCGAGCAGATAATTGTCTCCCCTCCTACTCTGTTTCATCTGTTCCGATTATGAATTATCCTTGGTGGTTGTTTTTTCAGGGGTTATCCCATCATTTTATTGTGACATTCCTCAGCAAATTGAACAGAATAGTTGCCATACATCCCCGACGAGGAGCAATGAATCTTCATTACAGTAATTATATTTTCTGTGGAGGCTTTTTCAGAAAAAAGAAATCGGCATTGAGATTTTAATTTAAGTTCAAAGGAGGGTAAATTGCTAGTGGCAATAGCGTCAGCTGAAGCCCAGCTGTTATATGAAGGTTTTTCTTTTATAAACCTAGAAAAAAATTTTCAAGAGGTCCCTTCTCTTGGTACAAAGGGTAACCTCCATAAACAAGATTGAGAGCGAAAATATAATCATTCTAACTAAGAGGCATCAAGCATCCTTCTACAGAGGAGGGTAGGACTCACTGTGGCTTCTTCATTTGGGCTTCAGAGAGTAAGGGACTTCTCGCTCAGCTTCTTTTGTAGGGTAAGTAGATGGACATAGGATATTTATCCAAGCTTCTCATGTGGAAGGAGGTCTATAGTCTCTTGCGAGTCAATTATCAAAGTGCATGGAAAGCCTCAGAGCTCTGTTTCCTGATGAATGGGGAATAAACCAAAAGTAAGCGACCCTCATGGAAGCTTATAATTCTTGCATCTATTATAAATGATAGCAATTTCTACCAGAATCTTTTGGGAATTTACTCCACAAAAGAGTCTAGAAAAGGAGCCAATTAAACAACTGATTTTAATTTGTTATGTGCGTATGTGTGATGTGTGTGTGGAAGTCGGTATAATTTTAGAAGTCAATTTGCTCCTTCTACCTTGGGATCCAGGAACTAAACTCAAGTTCTCAGGATTGCATGGTAGGCACCTTACCCACTGCTCCATCTCACCAACCTGGGAGTCAACTTTTTAAAGTTAACTTACATTTATTTATTTATTTATTTATTTATTTATTTATTTAGATAAGTACTAAAGTTTGGATATAAATTGTCCCCAAAGGCCCATGTGAGTTTTACAGCTTCATATCTGACCTGTGGCCCTTTTGGAAGGTGGTAAAAATTTGAAGAAGAAGGGCCTAGTTGGAAGAAGTGATAGCATTTGATACCAGCTCCTTCCTGCTCCTTCTTTACTTCCAAGCTGCCATAAGATGAGTAGCTTTAGCCTTATAAATTCTTCATGCTATTATCTGCCTCACCAAGCTCAAGTCAGTTGACTGTACCCTGAACCATCATGTAACCTTGGGCAAAAATAAAACATTCCTCGTTTTGAGTTTATCTTGAATTTGGTCAGTGATGAAAGAGTGGGCTTAAAAAAAAAAAGCATGATACTAGATTTAGTACTGTGTGGAGGATAACAAATGATCTGAGACCTAGGACTCTGGGGAAATGAGGAGTGGAGACACCACTGGCAAATGAACTAATATTAAGTAAACACTTACTCTCTTAAGCATCTCATTCTGATCTTAGAAATCAGACTAGAAATTGAAGGAATGTAGCCTTAGGCTTGGGTTTGGGTTTGCACTTATTCAGTCACCAGGAAACACATGGTCTTTGAGCCTTGATTTCCTCACTGTGCGATCTGTGTGCACCAAACAAATAAATGTACTATAGGTATCTGGCAGCCACTGGTTTGCGCTATACTCCAGAGTTGGGCCAAAGTGGACTAGACTAAAAGCCAACTAAAGCTATGCCAAATCAAAGCTGAGTTGTCTATCTTGCAAAGTATCAGAATACAGAGACAGAGTAGATGAATTTCTGAAAAAAATCCTGTTTTACTTAATGGGATAATAAAACACTGTTTTCCTTGTATTTTGGGGGGAAAAAACCTGATAATGTGTGATATGAAAATGCAAGGAAGAATACTGGGAATGAAAGGGTATGTGTTGGAGAGGGGAGAAGGAGATAGAGAAAAGGAGAAAGTGGGCAGAAGAGTCAAGCAACACAAATGTATATAGAAATGCCATAAGGAAACCTGTTTTGTAAGCTAATTAAAAGTAAAACAAAGTAATGAATGCTTACAAATAGGGAAGTTACAGGACATGGAGTGGGGAGCTTAGTACTGTTTTCTTGCTAATGGGACATGTTCCTCAAACTACCTTCTAAATACTTACGTTTGTGCACGTAGACTAACGCTGCCTTCAACCTTGACCAGAGAAACTTCTTTCTGCTATAACGCAGACTCGCAACTGGTGAAAATGCTAAGAAATAATGTATTGTTGAGTTCTCAGCTACCAGTGGGACTTCTGTATCAACTCCTCCTTAAGAATAAGAAAGCATCATGAATGAGGGTAGAGGAAAGAATGTAAGGACCAGAGGATAGGGAGAAATGCTATGCAATTCTGTCTTCTGGATAAGACATGACCCTCACATTCAGAACTCAAGGCAGCTACGGCTGCATATTCCAGATCTGTGAAAGATTAAGCCAAAAAGATCTGCTAGCACTCCAACAGGAATCAGTAATTGGACTCAGCGGGTTACAAAATAAAAAGAAAGAAAAAGAAGGGAAAAAGAAGACAGGAGGGCAGCTATTGGGATGCCTGTGACGAGTGGGAGAGCATCAAGTTACATTGTATTCACATATGAAATTGTCAAAGAATAAATAGAAGATATTCTATAAAGAAAGAATTTTCAAAAAAAAAAAAAAAGGAAGAAGCAAAATAATCTACCTGATCTTAACCAGTTATTTTTCTGTTGCGGTGTGTCCTTGTCTTTGCCTTGCAACAAAGTAACTGTTAAGGCACCAGGCAGCTTTATTCTTTGCTTCTGCCTTCCTCAGCCCTCTTCTCTCCTATAAGATCAACCTTGTCTGCATGAAGTAGGCAAGCACAGGTAATGCTTAAGCTTGCCATTCCATTTGGTTAGGGGTTACACACACACATAGCCCTCTTTAATCATTTACTCACCAGACTAGCAACCTCAGAACTTCTTGTAATATCCCACCTGCATCAGGTTACATATATTCCCATCTTGGAATAATGCTATAAGTATTCCCACTCATTTGATTATATTTAGATAGCTTCCATTCAATACATTCTCCTTGTATACAGGTATAAAGAATAAAAAGGCCACTATGATCTGAAATGGTTTTGGTACAGTAAGTCACATCTGTGTCTGCTTCACATTTTGGGGAGAATCCCTTATTTTACTGTATTATACCTATGCGTAATGGGAAGTGCATTAATTGAAATCAGATGCATTTGTGGGAAGGACAAGCAAAATAGAGAAATTATTAAATAACCTAAATGATCAATCAAAATAGAACTATTCAAACTATGTCCTTTAGAAATCTACTTCTCCTTTTGACACAAGGGGGAGGAAAAGAGGGATGAGGAACTGTTGGAGGACCCAGAGGGGAAAAATGAGTGGACTGCAAAAAAATAAAAGTAAAAAAATATACTTCTCCTTTTATTCCCCATAAAAGAAAGCCTTCAACATTAACTGAGCGTTTGAATGTGCTCATTCTTGTGTCCCGCTGTCAGTCTTGAAAACCATTACTTCTAATAGTCTGGTGGAACAACTATTGAAAAATGGTCAGATGCGGTAATTAGAAAATACAGTTATTGAACTTGTATTTAAAATATTGGGAACAAAATAGAGGCAATAAATGAGTGTTCTGATCTTGGCTCACTTCTTATAACATGAAAAAGTGCCGTAGGGTTGGAGAGATGGCTCAGTAAGTAAAATCCTTGCCATACAAGTGTGAAGCCCTGAGTTCAGATCACTAGAACACACCTCATGCTGGATCAACAGTTTCTTACAATAATATCCATAATTATCCTCATAATAATCATTACAGGGAGATAAGAAACAGGAACAAAAGAATCTTTAGAAGCTCAGCGGCAAGCTAGTCAGGCATATGAAGCGGCAAACAAAAGACCTTGTTTCAGAATGAAGCATAAGGCCCTACACATGAACCACAACACACACAAACAACACATTTTTTTCATATCAGTACTTTATACCTACGGTACACAAATAGACTCAAGCTACTTTATATCTGTACAGTTCTGAGTTAACTTTTGATTGACTGCAATCAAAATGCCCGAGTAGTAGGGGAAAAGAACTAAAGAACGATTTATTTTATCTTATGTCTTCAGAGTGTTCGTCTCATGATCATCTGGCCCTAAGTGCTTTTGCATAGCACAGTGTTGTAGGAAACATGTGGCCCAGGACACGGGACAACCTTTCAATACGATTAGCCTTTTGCTTCATATCAAAACTCAAGCAAGTTTTTACTTTGAGAGTATTTTAATGCATATAATTTTATTCTGTTAAGATTTAGAAGGGAGAGTGAAATAGAAGTTAATTGATTTTCAAGAACTCATGAGCAAGTTGGAAAGACTGGAAGCAGAGCTGAACCAAGACCATATGGTAAACATTTTATAACTAGTGTTTGTACTATTCTATTCTGGGTTACTGATTAGGAAAACTAGCACAATGGGGAAGATATATTTTATTTATGGTAGTTTTTGTAATTTCCATTGTGGTTTTTATTCGAGACCTTATTTAGAACAAAACTGACATCTATGGGTTTAATGTGATAAATATGAATCGTATGTGTGTGAATGCCTATGTGTGGATATTTTATCTCTTGCCTTTTCTAGTTTTTACGTCTGTGATAAAAATAGACAAATAAATAAATTGATACTGGCTATAGCTGATTCTTGTCTGTGACAGAGGAAATTTTAAAGATGGGAGACAGAACTAGCATGTCTATAATTCAAGAATAGTTATATATCTTTTATTAAGTTTCAGACAGTGTGTATATTCGTGAAAGCACATAACCTAAGACGAAATAATGGTGGGTTATGACCTTGTGACTACACAGACCATTTTATTCCATTAAGTGCTGTGATGGTTGGTTTGGGTTGCCAACTTGACTGGATTAAGAGATGCATAAGACAACAAAATACCCATGTACTTTATGGGGAAATAGGAAGCTGGAGAGTCTCCAGTGTTAAGTGGCTCTATCTGAATTACCTTATGAATTTATTGGACATATTTTATTCCTGAAATTCACACAATAAAGTGGAATGGCTTCCTATTCAGAAAGAGGCTAAGCATCCTCTGCTTCTACAGCCGGATTCTCAGAGATAATGTCTGAATTTCAGATGGTGGTTTTCCAGTGGTGGGATGACTCTAGAAGTAGAAAAGGAGGAGGCAGAGGAGCAACGAGAGGAGGGAGAGGAATAAGAGGGTTAAAAGAAGCAGATGGGAAAAGATGTAAAGGAATGGAAGAAAAGAGGATGGGAAGGAGAAAAAGGAAGATGAGAAAGGGGACCAGCAGGAAGGAAGACAAGTTTGAGAACCAGGAGGAGAAGGAAGGAAGGGAAGATGGACAGGAGAGAGAAGAGACAGGCTCATATTTAGAATATCTTTTTGAACCATAATGCAAATGTTGTGATAGCTGAAGGTCCCAGCTTCATTTGACAATGGTTAACTTCATGTCCTTATTTTGGGGTTATGTTCTTATATGATATGGCACAGGCCATTGCACTAGTTACTATGCCCAGGATCTAGCAGGCAGCTTTATTTGATGAGGCTGCTATCAAGTAACCTCTTGTTGAACAATCTGTGGCTGGGGGAGCAGCAGTCACTGTTGTCTCATGCTCTAGGCCAGGAGATTGAATTCTGAAGCTTAGACTTACTATCTCTGATCTTGACTTCTAGATGAAGGGACCGCTCAGTGAGGCATGCTATGCTGGGGCTCAGAACTGACAGAGTCATTATTGCACTTTCAACTTGATCTGTCTCCTGTGCAGCATGAGCTTCTTTGTAAAATAAAATAAAATAAAACTTATTAAACCCAAATGAAGGGAAAAAAAGGAGGTAGATTGTATCAAACAAGCTTCCAATTCTGAGCTACTGATGCTGCCAAAAGCACAGGTAGAGGATCCTACAGTGGTTACTGACACACTCCCCCAGAGATACACAAATGATCCAGGTGCTTTTCACTCTTTGTTTTCAAGTTTGAGCCAGAGGTATTAGCAATACTGACTAATCACGGTAGGATCCTGGTTCTGCTACTTGTAAGCTATGCTCAATAAGTCCCATCAGAACAAGAAACTTAAACTTTTTTACCTCTCCTGAGATTGTGACCAGCAAATAAGTTATACAAATGCAGGCATGCATGCATACACATTTGTACACCACATGCATACATGAACACACTTTAGAACACACAGCATAGAATCTGGTACAGTGGGAAGTAAGTGGAAACTTCTGATAAATTTTCCAGTGAGGGTTTCCTGTTCCTTATGCTTCACCAAAGCCATGGTACACTATTGTCCTAGGCTTCCTGACTTCTTACTGGTTTCAGTACTCAGGAGTATTATCACAAAAGTAGCCACTAAGTACACCCTACAGAGAGATACACAGACAATCCACGGTTCCACTCTTTTTTATCAAGTTTGAGCCAAAGGTATTAACAATATTAAATAAGCTGCTACCCACCTCCCCTCTTCATGTCTACATGCAGTTGCCTGAGCTTGGTTCATGTTTTCTCAGTGCTCCAGCCCCCAATAAGTCCCAGATACCCTACCTTAGAAATGACTTTTGTTCCCCTCCCTCGAGGTAGCACTGCATCCTGCTTCCTGCTGTTGCTGACCTCTTTTCCTGTTGGCTTTGGAAGTCATCCATTATCTATTTAGGTCATCCCTCGTGTGAAATCTTCAACTTACCCTCTGGGTGCTTTCTTTCTGCTTGCAGAAGATGATTCACTGAGATGAACTGGAAGTGCTGGGTGGTCTGGACCAAACACAAGGAGAAAAGTAACTAGGCATAGAGAGAGATTAGCGTCTGGGATTAAGATAATTAAAGAAAAATGGGATTATTAGGACTAGACTGAATTTAATAATTCTGATGTCTGTTTAAAAAGAGGAGATTAAGACATGAACATCCACAGGAGACAAGACCAACCCTGACGAAACATTGACCTCATTCTTCCAGGTTACAGGATTATGAGAAGATAGATGCATGTCATTTAAACTGCCTTTCTTTATTCTGTGGTACTTTGTTAGGGCTGCACTAGACAACCAAGATACTTTGTTTGCATACAAAGAACTCATAGTCTTTAGTGGGCCAGTAGGACCTATTAGAAGATGCAGACCTGGAATCAAGACTCTAGGCGCCTTAAATTTTTTTTTTTTTTTGGCAGGGCAAGTGTGTATTTCTTCTTCCTTTGTTTTATGGTAGGGAGGCCCCACTAGGGTAGTTATTAGAATCTACTTCATAAAGAGCCATTTTTCAGACAATAGGAACCTCTCTCAATGCTCTTAGAAGCACTAGATTATGTTTCACCAGCAAAAATATAGAGAAGCAGAGAAATAAGTTTAGGTCAAACTGTTTGCTCTGTTGAACATACTGTTTCCTAGGTTGCTAACGCCCAGCCTCTCACAATGAAAGACTCTAGATTCCTATCTTGTGTTCTCAGAAGACAAAAAGCATCACATATTTGTGAAGGTTAGTTAGACTTAGAGTCATCTAGTGAGGTAAGCATTCCTGCTTAATTGTGTGTTAGGAAAGAAGTATGAATTACGCATTCCATAAGCCAAAGTGGTGCCTTGTGAACTGTAAATCCAGTTTTAAAAGCATCTGTTTGAAGTCATGTCTGATACCAGTGGGCAGAAGAGAAGAGGTGAGAAGCCTAGCCTTGGAGACCAAAGGCCCCCACATGCTTCCTGAATTCACAAAACAGCCAGGAATCACCAGAGAAGGATGACACCAGAGTATATGCCAAGGACTCCAGTTTTGACAGAGATGTCTAGGTGCTCTGCCTACAGGGGAAATGAAATCAGGGTTGCTTATTATGGTTATCATCTACTCTACTGGAGTCTGGGGCATGTTATAGGTAAACTTCAAATCCTGGGCACATTCCTTACTGCTAAAATGAGGATATTTGTCTCATGGATGAGTGCTTGCTTTCCATTAAGTATCAGAATTTCTCTGTGATGTCTGAGGTAGGTAGTGAGAGATTGGAAGTATTATAGCTTCTACAAGCTACCCTTCCCCAGCTCAGCCAAAAGTAGCATTTAGCTTTAACCATATGATTAAATGTAGTCACATTTTGAGGAGCTGAAAGTCAGCACTTTAAAAGGTGAACTTTAAGAGACATCTCAGTTTAGAAGACCCAATTGTTTAGTCTTCATTTTTAAAGAGGTTCATCATTGTTTTAACACATTGAGGTTTGGCAGTTGAATTTTGTTCAGGGGTAAAGCGTTGATGGATGAGAAAGTCACCTCCTCACCTGGTGACACAAGTATTCCACCCCTTTATCACATCTAACAGAGTTCAGCTGCATCCAGATTTCTTGTTTGATCTCTAGAAATGAAAGGGGTGGCTTGCATCTCTTCTGAAGAGAGTTAGTTATGCCCTGGTGATGCCGAGATGTCCATTGTATGGCCATTGTAGTGCTGCCAATTTACAACTTGCCTGCCCTTAAAAAGCACACCTAACTTTGCCTTTCAAGATTCTGAGAAAGAGCACTTGGTCAACATTTCATAACTTAACAAGAGAAGAAGGAAGACGAAGGACTCTCCATGGTATACATTTTGGCCTTTTGTAGCTCTTGAGTAACTGTGTCTTACATTTTGAAAGATAATTCAGGGAATGTGTGGACTTAAGGACCAACTACACAGCTAAGTTGGTCTTCTAATTATCTGGGTAGTCAGAGCCCCTGGGAGAGTCTTGTTCTTCTGGAATGTTCTCCTGGTTCACAAGAAAAATCAGACCTGGTTATGAGAGTTGGCCCTATTCTATAAGCATGGCTGTAGAAGATCTGCCCTCAAAAGTACAAGTATGTGGTGACATCCAACCCAGAAGTGCAACAAAATCAACTAGACATCAAAGTAACAAAAATGTACTTTTCCCAATGCTCTCATTTCCATGATGAAAGTTTTCCTGGTCAGAGCTGAACTAAAACATAACAGAGAGGCTGTTTATTTGTTTGTTTGTTTTGCTATTTTCTGGTCTTACACAATGATTAATAAAGGGAATCAGGAGATGTGGCAATCTCCTGCAAGCTCAGACTGCTTTTCTCAGAAGCATGGTATCTTCTGGAACTTAGGGAGAAACTCAAGTAGAAACAGGCAGTTAGGTGCATTAGAAGGAAACTCAAGATTCCATCTTAACATTCAGTTTCTATTTATAATTCTGGCAAAATTAAACACAATCATCCATAGCCATTTAAAACTTTGGGGTTAGATTCTGGTCTTTCTCACCAGAGGTTCTGGAATGTTCTTCTAAGTCACAAGGTGAACGAGACCTCTGTACCTGTTTGTTGAGTGACTCATACATAGGTGGTAGCTGATAAGATAAAGGACGTAATAGGAAGAGGGTCGGAATGCAAAGGTATGTGAACTAGCTTCCTGTTCAACAGGACTAACAATATGGACTCTACCACACAGCATCTAAGGGACGATCGATGTACAGTGTAACACCCTAACAACGTCCAGTAGCTGGAAGGTTGTGTTTTGGGTTGTATAATGTACAGAAATACAAAATCGATCATAATGGTCAATTTCTGCCTCCTTCTCCTCCTTGCATCGAATACATTCTGATCATATTTTCCCTTCCCTAAACTCCCTTCAGATCCTTTCTACCTACTCACCAGTCAGTATCCATGCTGTCAAAAGATATGCAGATTCTTTAACCTCAAATTCCAGGAGAGACATCGGAAGTATTCTCATACTCAATTCCTCCACTACAGTATGGAGCTCAGTTCCACAGTCAGGTGTCTTTCCAATTTCTTGTCAACCACAACTGACATTCATTTGTGAGTGCCTTGTATCAGCAACTTTTTGTTTGAAATACATTTGTTTGTTTTCTCAGCTATGTGATCATAGACTATTTAAAGCAACAGGTTGATTTTATGAAAAAAAAACAGCAACACAACCTGACCCATTGTAGAATGGGTTAATCATTCAGGCATTTCTTAACAGAATTGGTTTCTAGTAAGTCTCACATCTTCCTTGTATTTTGTGGAGTGCCTGGTCAGATACTCTTCATGAACTGAAAACACAGTCCTATAATTTGGGCATTAAAATAGTAGCAGAAATGTGAGCGAGTTCTCAGCTCTTCTGAAGCAATGAATATGGCAATACAGGTGGCACTGATGTGCATATGTCACTAGAGATGTACGATGATTTACAGAGAGATTTTGAGGTAGAGATCAATGGTTTTGTCATATAGAGCAGAAGCCATTATTCCAATATTTGTGGGTTGAGAGGCAGGACCAAGGGTATAACTATTCAATCATAATGTTTTATTCCAAGAACATCACTCAGGTAGGTATTGTGAGGGTGTATAAGGGACCATTCGCATGTCATGACATTTGCATGGGAAGTCAGAGGCAACCTTTTACTTTGCTTAAGGCAGAGTTTCCTGTCATTGTCAGCTGTGTAGGTCAGGGTATCAGAGAGTCTGTTAGCTCCTGGGGATTTCCCTAGCCTTAACTTCCTTCTCACAGTTGGAGAACTGGAATTGCCTTCCTGTTCTACCATGCCTGCCTTTACTTAGGTTCTTGGGATAGAATTCAGGTCCTCAGCTTGTGTGTCAAAAATGCCCGGAGTCACATTCTTAGCTCCAGTTACGTTTCATACATTTCCTCTACTGTTCATTTCTTGAGAGTCAGAAGTGGCAATACCAAGGTAAAACTTGAGTTACAATAAACTGTGTTCCCTGCTACCATCACTACATAATTGTCTATTTTATAATTCAAAAGATTCTACTTCCAGTTGGTACATTCTCAATAGCTATCTAGGCAAAATGTTCATTTCAAGAGTATCTTGTCTACAGTCTTGGCTGTTTTAACTGTCTTATGCTATAATCAGCTCTACAGAACAACATCAGTGGACTAAAGCAGTTTGTCTATTCTAGGTGCTTAAAAATGAAAGCTCAAAGCAAAGTTAAACTTGACAGGAGTCCTGGCATTATGGCAACAGGTATTCATTATATCAGCTTTCCTTTCCTGCTCTGAAGAATTTAGAAAGCTAATAATTGGCCAAAGCAGGTTTTCCTACTATAAGAACAAGGTCTCAGCCAAATAAAAATTATAGTAGATTAGAATCAGTAGCAAATGCTTGAGTTAAATTGAAGTTTCATTTAAATCACACAAAAAGCTGACAGTTTTAGTTTTCTACCTTGTTTTAATTTTAAGAACACTAAAATATTCTTCAAAATCACAGTAAGCTGAGACTGTTGTTATATGCCCAGCAGACTCTAATTTGGGGAGAAAGAACAGTTTTTTAAAGTATGTAGCTAAGAAACTCGTATTTCTTCTTTATGCCTACTGAATCTAGAGATCTGACATCAGCATTTAGAACAGTTCACAGGTGACACTTTCCTGCCAGTCCACTGGAAATATTTAGGTAACAAAGCCCAAAGACTTTGGGACCTGAGATTGCCTTCTGAGCTGACCTTATGTAGAGAGGTGCCTGGTTTTGCTCAATTCTACCCCACTGAGCCTCCAGTATACTATGCAGTTAGGCATTGCCTGGTAACTAAATTTTAATTACTTCAAAACGTAAAATTGAGAAAGATCACTGTGCAGCAGACATGAAAATACCATTTGGGGCAGAAGTTCTGCATCTGAACTGTCTCATCCAAACAGAGGCAACAGCACAAAGTATTTAATCTCAAAAGACCAAGTGGAAACTTTACCCGTGAAGATTTTCCCAAAATCTTGGTTGACTTTTATGATCTTAAGTTGTCAGAGAATCCACAGCAATAAGATATTTGATAGAGCTGTATTCTGTAACAAGAGCATTGGGGCAGGGCTTGTGATGACTGAACACTGTAGTGCTTGTCTGGACCTTGAACTGTCTGGCACAGCAATAGTAGAATGACTTGTGATATTTTCATACACAGTGATTGGGTGTCAATCGTGTAGGGCAGCCCTGTGAACTGAGGTATGGTAGAGATCTTTGGCCTTGCACTTCAGTAGCCAGTAGTACTAGGTACTAGAAAGAAGAGATCTGGTCTGGTACCATACTACGTGATACAGAAACTAAACAAACCACTGATCCATTGATATGCAGTATGCCATGCTGTTACTTTTAAAAAGTGTCATATCCCAGCCACACACAAGAGAATAGTGGCTTGGCACTGTCATGTCTTGTGTCTATTCCTTGCATTTGTCTATATGTGGGGTTCTACTGGTTTTCTAGTAGTATCCATCTGTTCTCTGATTCATCTAATATTTGGGCAAGCTAGGTGACACATGGGACTCACATCAGTTGGCATGTATCATGGTAAAAAAGAACAATGGGGGCATGCAACCCTGCTACTCTATCCAGGGCCACACGCTGCTTATGTGTATGAGTGGTGCTATGGCCAATCATAGAGCTCTTAGCACGAGTGTTCAGCATCTACACCAGTGGATGCCATCCCTAAGATTCACTCCATGGCATTAATTCCCAGTATATGCTGGGTCATCAATGAAAAGGAGCCATTTGTGAGAAGACTAACTATACCTATGTGTGTGCAGCCTATGGCTGTGGTCTTATAGGATTATGGACAATATCCTCATGCATAATTAACTAGTGTTCTCAACCAAGAAGTTTGTAAGCATGAAGCCCTACAGACACTATATCTAAATACATGTACTTGTGATTGACCCATCATGAGTGTTAGAGATATTGAGCTACAAAATCAGAACTCAGTTGTTACTTTTTTTTTTCCTCCATGGGATTTTTTTTCATTTTTATTGGTTATTTTATTTATTAACATTTCAAATGCTATGCCTCTTCTAAGTTTCCCTTCCACAAGCACCCTATACCCTCCTCCTTTCCCCTGCCTCTATGAAGGTGCTCCCCCCAACCCCCCACTCCTGCCTCAGCTGCCTATAGTTCCCCTATCTTAGGTCATCAAGCCACCATAGGACCAAAGGGCTACATATCCAGCTAGAGCCAAGAGTCCCTCCATGTGTTCTCTTTGACTGGTGGTTTAGTCCCTGGGAGATTTGGGGATGGGGGTCTGGTTGGTTGATATTGTTGTTCTTCCTGTGGGATTGCAAACCCCTTCAGCTCCTACAGTCCTTGCCTTAACTTTCCCATTGGGGTTCCCACTCTCAGTCCAATGTTTGGCTGTGTACATCCGCATCTGTATTGGTCACCATCTGGCAGAGCCTCTCAGGAGACAGCTGTATCAGGCTCTGTCAGCAAACATTTCTTGGCATCAGCAATAGTGTCTGGGTTTGATGTGTGCATGTGGGATAGATCCCCAGGTGGGGCAGTCTCTGGATGGCTTTTCTTCCAGTCTCTGTTCCACTCTTTGCCTCTGTATTTCCTTTAGACAGTACAATTCTCGGTTAAAATTTTGGAGATGGGTAGGTAGCCCCATCCTCAACCTGGGGGCCATCCCTAACCTCTGGATATGGCCATCTGATTATCTGATTATCTAGTGTTAGCTGGTTTCTCTGTCTCTGATTGTTGCTGTCCCTCCTGTAAGCCTGTGTGTCAGCACTCCTGGGAGACCAGTTCCCTCTGGGGAGATTTTGAGTATGAACAGCTATGGCATAAGGTCAGCTCCCAGGCACAGATGGAAACAAGAAGGATCCTGTCCCCAGCTATTCCTTGGTTCCTGTGTCCTGATGGCTCTGGGCGGGTCCCTCTTGGGCCAGGAATTTGAGCAGAAGTTTTGGTCTCAGGTGTGTCAGCACTCTTGGGAGACCAGATTTCTCCCAGTGGGATCTGGGTACAGAGAGCTGTGGCACAGGGTCAGCTTTGGGTGCAGATGGAAAATGGAAGCTCAGCTGTTACTCTTAAGTGTTGTGTAGTACTATACAAACTCCACGGTCTCTCTGAACCTCCATTCTCTCACTGTAAACAAGAAAATTATATTAATCATTCCTACCTCTCTAGTGATGGGAAAATTGAAGGAAGACTGCATCCCTATTCTTACAACAAAAAGAGAATGTTATCTCAAGAGGAAGATTGACTTTCTTCCAGTTGGGAGAATTGTAGCTAAGAAAACTCAAATATTTCCTACCTGGAACCCAGGGAATGAAGGTACCAAAGGGTTATGAGTATCCAGGTCAGGACCCATTCCTAAATCGATTTGATTTCTCATAATCATGGTAGCATGTGGGTTTCTGTATTGATTGTGGCATAATGTCTTTGCTGCCTTCTGCTTCTTAGCCCAACAGGTCCTACAACTTGTGTCTCCCATGGCCCATGATGCATTGAAAACCCAGGGGAAGCATTTTTATCACAGAGCACTATTTCAGTGAGTGTTAGTGGTCTAGGGGCTTGAGATCGACCACAGTACATCATTGTAGATACTTAAAGATGGCCAGTCCCACAAAGCTTGCAGAAGAGAATGACTTTTGTGGCCTCCCCACATGGCAAATCCACTCTTTAGCCTGCTTCTTGATCATCTTTCTCCCAGGATAAATGTTAGGTAGTTGTACGATTAAGAGAGACACAAGATAATGATGTAATACTGAAACCCAGACAAAATAAGTCAGGATTCTTCTTCTATATTTAATTGTTTGTCCTATTTTGTAATTGTAAGTAAATGATGGTTTAGGAGTTTTAAATTTTATTCTTGTCTTACTGCTGCATTGATTCAGCCCTTGAAAATTTACCAGAGACCTATTAGGACAAAGGCTATGTACTAAAGAGGCATAAGCCAGGCCTGATGGCACAGGCCTATAATTCCAACTACCAAGATGTTTATGAGAAACGAGGGAGATCTCAGCTCTATGGACTACAGAATGAAATCAAGGTCACTTTGGGCAACTTAGTAAGACCCTTTTGTAATTTTTAATCTTAAGAATATAGTTCAGTGGTATTTAAAAAATGCTAATATGTTATGCCCTGGATTCAATCTCTAGTACTAAATGGAGAAGAGGAGGGAAAGGAAGGAAGGAAGTCAGGAAGGAATAAAGGAAGGAAGGAAAGGAAAGAAAGGGTAGTTTTAATAAAAATGGCCCCATGGGCTCATAGGGTGTGGCATTATTAGAAAAGATTAGAAAATGTGCCCTTGTCAGAAGAAATGTGTCACTGGGAGTGGGCTTTGATATTTCAGAAGCTCAATCCATGGCAAGTGGCTCACTTTCTCTTCCTGCTGCCTGCTGTAGATGTAGAATTCTCAAACACCTCTCCATACCATGTCTTCCTGCATGCCGCCATGCTTCGCACCATGATGATAATGAACTAAACCTCTCAAATGTAAGCGAGTCCCAATTAAATGGTTTTTGTTATAAGAGTTGTTATGGTCATGGAGTCTCATCATGGCAATAGAAATCATAAATTTAATTAATATCAGAAGAAAGGAAGGAAAGAAAGAAAGGAAAGAAAGAAAGAACAGAAAGAAAAAAATAAATAATGGAAAAAAGAGAAGGGAGGAACTAGATAGACAAAATTGTACTTGAGATGTAGGATTTTAAGTTTCAAAGACTAGGGAAGAAAAACATGAAAAATATCAGATTGAAATTATACATAAAATCACAATCTCAGGGAGGTTGCACTAAATAGAATTTGCTCTTTAGTAAAGTAAGTGTTAATACTTAGGATGTCTCAGAATAAGAGTTTTCATATTCTCCTCAGGACCCATATAATAGGTCATAAGCAAATGCTCCATTATGAGAGGCAGCATGTCAGTGATGGCCTTATTTACTGTTAAGATTCTCATGGCTCTGGATAAAGAGGGCTTGCTGAAACACTCAGGACATTCAAATACTATGGAACTACAGACACTGGGTTTGAATTATGGCCTTTGTGCATGCCCAACATCCATTTGAATCTCATTTGAATTATGACCCATTTGAAATATAACTGGACTCTCCTAAGAAATAAATATGGTTTCCTATATTCAACAATAGAATAGTTTTTGTTAATTTATTGAATATCTGCCTATAGTCACAGTTCCACTTTACAATTTGTAATATCTGAGTTTTTAATATCTGAATTTAGAATGCTTATAAACTCTGGATCTCAGGACTTAATGTTAATTAAAATTCTGAGAAATGTAACAGTATAATGGTCCAGCATGCAGATACCAGGTCCACTTGTTTTAAATAGGTTGCCATAGCAGAACACTTGAAGGTATACCTTACTAATGCCCTAGACTTTTCTTAATCCAATCAAGTGCCAAATCAAAATTGGCCAGCAAAGGGGCCATTCATCTGCCTGCACTTCAGTGCTCTTGTGTTGACTTGAATTGGGTGATACTTGGGATTACTAATCTGTCAAGTATCGTACAAAATTCATAAGTAATTTTTTTAATGTTAAAAAAGTATAGGAAGTTGAAACAAATATGACAGAGTAATGAATTACCCATGAGCTGCCCCTGATATCATGGAAAGCAGTTGCTTCAGGCTTTTTCTGGTAGGCTAGTTGGGTAGTGTTGCTTTCGGAGAGGATGAGATAATGACCATTGTGTCAACTAGACCACCTGCAGCAGGCTGCCTGCCCATAGTGTCTCAGCAAAAGCCTGTGGCACCCCCTTCTTTCTGCCACACATGTGTCCGGTGATACTGATTAAGATTTATGGTTCAATTTCTTTCTCTAATAACTGCCATCCTCTTAGTTCAGCTTAGTCATCTTTCCCTGCAGTCACGACTTGAATCCTAAGGACAAGGCCTTGTTCGGTGGGTCATCTGTTCCTTACATCTGGAAGGCTGGCATGATTTCATCTTCTTGCCTCCCATCCTCATATGCTTGCTGTATCTCCAATAATTTTTCATAAAATCAAGGAGAAAATTCTCTTTTTATTGATTATTTTATTTATTTACATGTCAAATGTCATCCTCCTTCCCAGACTCCCCTCCACAAACCTCCCATACCTCCTCCTCCCCTTTGCCTCTAAAAGAATGCTACCCCACCCACCCGCCCACTCCTGCCTCACCCCTCCAGCATTTTCCTTCTCTGGGGCAACAAGCCTCCACAGGACTAAGTGCCTCCCATCCTATTGATACCAGGTAAGGCAATCCTCTGCTATATACATACCAGGAGCCATGAACCTACCCATATGTACTCTTTGGTTGGTGGTTTCGTCTCTGGGAAATCTGAGGGGTCTGGTTAGTTGATATTGTTGTTCTTCCTATAGGGTTGCAATTACCTTCAGCTCCTTCAGTCCTTCCCTAAGCCTTCCATTTGGATCCCTGGACTCAGTCCAATGGTTGGCTGTGACTGTCTGCATCTGTCTTAGTCAGTTGCTAGAATAGCCTCTCAGAGGACAGCAATACTAGGCTCCTGTCTGCAAGCACTTCTTGGCATCAGGAGTAGTGCCGGGTTTTGGTATCTGTGGATGGGATGGATCCCAAGGTAGGGTAGTCTCTGGATGGCCTTTCCTTTAGTCTCTGTTCTATTTTTGTCTCTGTGTTTTCTTTAGACAGAAACAATTCTGGGTTAAAAATTTTGAGACAGGTGAGTGGCCCCTTCCAAGGAGGAAATTTTTGAACTACTCCTTTTTAGCCATTGATAGACTGGTGGAGCTGTCTGTTTTCAGGAAAAAGTAATCCTGGAGAGGAAGAAAGATGCACTGTAGGATTCCAAGCACCATGTTCGACTCTCACACACTTTGAGTCACCAGGCCCACTGTCTCCCCAGAGTCTGCCAAGCTGTGTAAAAAGCCCATCCATCCATTATCATCCATTATCAGATGGAAGGCATCCAGACTCCTGGTGAGAAACGGGAAAGTGCTAATGTCCACATGGGGAAAATTATTGACCATGAACTGAGAAATTTTTTTCAGCCTGCCCCCTGTGATTAGAATTACTAATTAGATCAACATGAAATTAAAATGATTGCAAGACTGAAACATTTGAGGAAGAATCTCTTAAAGTCCGTTTTTCATCACTGAGCTGAAACTAAATTATGCTGTCAAAGTGCCATATTATTTCAAATTAGCCAAATTAATTAATCTAACTCAGTCCTTGGCTATATTAATCATCTATTTTAGATTTTTTTTTTGAGAAAGGACGTGACTTTTTCAGTTTAGTGTACATAAATGAACTTCCCTGGCAGGTAGTGTCCCTTTCTGTTCAAAGCTGGTATTTAAAAATCTAGGCAATGATAGGATTTCATCCACATACGTTAAATTCCAAGTTTCTTATTTTTTAATCATTTTTACAATATATGTATATGTGTATACCTGTGTATAGGACCATTCAAGTGAGTGTATTCTTTTATTCTCCAGAACTAGGCACTGAACACACTGGAGCTAGAGTAACAGGTCATTATGAGTTGATCAGTGTGGATGCTGACAACTGAACTCCAGCAACCCAGCCCCTGTTTTTGCTTGCATTTGAAAACTTACCCCTTTCTAGCAAGATTGCAAGAAATAGCTTACTGCCCACTCTTCCTTCTTGACACTCAAATGTGTTAAATAGATTGCTTCATACAAGATGCAGCATTTATGATGGTTCTCTTTTGAACATCAGATACCTGATAGAGTCATTTCTGGCTACAGTGACTTTCAGTTCTCCATCAATGCCCATTTTAGATGAATCACTGATAAAGAAGGAAAGTGGTCAGCCAGCTTACCTGCCACAGCATGGTCTCTAAGGGATTCAACATGATTGGCTTCTCTGAATGTGCAGTAACTGTACATACGCCATTTGTATCCTGATTAACTCCACACAATCTGTCAGGAATGTTGTTGATGAAAACAGACACCAGGCTTTGTGGTTAGATATCTCTCCTTTGTGAAATTGGCTCCACTCTTAATTTTTAAAAACAGTTGTAATTTTTTGTTTAAAGCAGAACTTCTATCTGTTACCTGGGTTGAGTTTCAGCTTATGAATTCAAGCGATCCTCCTGCCTCAGCTCCTCGAATATCTATAGTTATGTATGTGTTCCAATTTGTCTAGCCATCAGCTTCTTATAGATTTGAAAAGCAAGTCATGTTTTCTTTTTCCTCATCTCTGTGATATCAGTTTCCTCAGTCAATCAATTTCCAATGAAGACATAGACTTAGGTTTATGATTTGAGAGATCTGAGGCATGATGTTTTTAGCCCATGTTGACACAATAGGAATGTATTTATCTTATGGTGGCTGGCAAGAATGTAGCAGGGAGAACAGATCAAGACTGAGAGTTAAAGAGACTTAGAAAACTGTAGTTCCATTGTGTAAATTCCTTACAAAGTTTGGCTTCTACTTGTCTTACTTCATTTTATTTTGTGTTCCGTCTAAATTCTATAACACTTTTAGTAGCACTATAGGACTGGCAGTAAGCCTTCAAAACATGATCCTTTGGGGGGACATTTAAGGTTTAAAGATTTGAAAACCATAACTTAAAAAGAAATGTTGAAGTTCATACTGATTTCATGACCATTCAAGATAATAGGAAAAGGTTTAGTGGTCTTGCTATCCTAGACACTGTTACCATGTCACATCTGCACCATGTAACCATATGATTTATGTTAGATCATTACAGCTGCTAGTTTCTTATACAGAATGTAACCACATTGTGTGTTAGCCCTTACCATTTATAATCTATATTGCTTCCAGTGTATACCGCTCAAACTGTGTGTGTATGTATATATGTATGTGTGTGTGCACGCATGTGTGTGTTGGAAACTTAATCCTCAAATGTATAAGTATGGAATACAGATGTGGGGTCTGTGGAAGGCAATTAAGGTTTGGGAGAAGTCATGAGGGTAGAGCTTTTACAATGTGAACAGTGCATTGATAAAAGAAAGAAAGAAGCCTTGAGCTCACACAGTGCCTTTTCTTGCCATACAATGCCTTCTGCCATGTTAGGATGTAAGAAGGCCCTTGTCAAAAGCAGTCCCTCAATCCTGAACATGCCAGCATCTGGAAATATAGGAGGTACATGATTTTTCTTTAATAACTAGCCAGTCTGTGGTATTTTGTTATAGCATCAGAAAATAGAATGGGAGAACATCTAATAGGAAAACTGAGACAAGGACTCAAACGCAGGTGGAACAGTGGGCTCTGATCTGCACATCTGCTTCTTATGGCTACAGCTAAGATACTAGCAGGGAGTTAAATGGAGTAGATGAAAATGGTCTAAATGAGACCTGGGACTCGGGGGTCTCTTCTCAGCTTGGGGATTATTTGGAATAAGCTTCTTATTGAATTCCATCCGACCCCTGACACTCACTTCACATTTAGTTGTGTGGATCTTCCAAAATATGTTGAAAAGTTATGTTGTCTTTGTTGTGATAGTTTTCCTGCTACATTCATCCATGGAACATTAGCAGTAACAACAAGGGCTGTTTCTATTCTCATTTAGGTTAGTGATGCTAATGGGAAGATAGAATATTGTATTCCTGAGACAAAGTTCCTGGAAAGGGCACATATTTTATTATTGCTGTTCTCTGTTCTCTTTAAGCATCTGGCAGAGACCCAGGGAAGGAGTGGAAAAACACCGTGAGAAAGGTTGCACTTGTGGTATTTCTAGCTTGACTGGATACAGGAAGTACAGAGATCTTAGTGCAAAACAAATGTACATATTTCCCTGAGTATCTCCAAATCCGTCTTAGAACTGGGCAGACTGATGTTTACTCAAAGGTTTGAAACTCATTCTGAAATTACTGACCCACATAATTTTTTGAAAAATTGGCTTCAATACCACCCAAGATGACCTTGTAATGTTTTAGGATCCCAGAAAGGATGCCAACGCTCCTGTCCTCAGAGACCACAAGGAAAGCATTGCTGGGAGGTAATGGATTAGAACAGGGGCTTCCCAGAGGCTTGTAGAGAAGCAAACATTGCATTTTTCTCACTGCATTTTGAGGATTTGTCTGGGCAGCAACTGGATTATGAAATCTATAGATGTCATATAGTGTCTTGTGATTCTATTTAGCTTACTTTTGAAATATAAGGTGCCTATTCAGAACTCATTGGTTGTTGGAATCAAGAATGGCCATACAGATTTTTTCTGATAGGTAGTGCCTCTACCTAACACTATTTCTAAAAGACAATGACATTTTTAAATTTTTATTTTCTTTTTTTTCTTTCTTTTTTATTGAATATTATATTACATTTGAGATTTTTTTTTCCCTTTACCCCATTCTCCCGAGTTCAATTGCCAGCAACCACATGGTGACTCATAAATCAGATGTTCTCTTCTGGGCTGTCCGAAGGTACAGCAATGTACTCACATACATAAAATAAATAACTATTTAAATTTTTATTTTCTTAAGCTTTAAAATTTCCTGGAGCAATTAAGCATTTCTTTAGTTATTCTTGTATTTATATGACCTTAATATATTATTTGCTTTCTGCATTATACTGTAATGTACTTACTTCATTGATATTTCATTCATAAATACATATCATCTCTCTCTCTCTCTCTCTCTCTCTCTCTCTCTCTCTCTCTCTGTGTGTGTGTGTGTGTGTATGTGTGTGTGTGTGTGCGCGTACGTGTGTGTACATGAATGTGCCACAGCAAACATGAGCAGGTCAAACAGCATCCATAGGTATTTGTCCTCTCATTCTGCCTTGTTTGAGATAAGCTTTCTTATTTGCCACTGCCTAAGCTGAGCTAGCTGACCATCACTTTTTCAGGGACCCTCTTGTGTCTGCATCACATCTTCCTATGGGAGTGCTGGGATTACAACGGTATGTTATAATGCCAAGCTTTTATATATGTTTGGTGAATTCAAACTGAAATCTTCTTACATATAAGGAAATAGCTTTACTCACTGAGACATCTCGCTCATGTATAGTTTTGACCAAAGGACTATTGGTAATTGTTTATTGGGGATAGACTGGGTGTTTAACTTATGCTTTTTATTGCCTGCTCTTCTTAACACAGTACAAACATTTTAGCATTGTATACAAAATAAATTCTTCATGGAGAAATCTACATTATTTTTGGTAGAATCATAATTTTGCTGGACTCGTGATGTTTTCAATATTTTAAAAATATGTTAATAGATTGAAAACTCTTTAGGAGAGCAGCTCCCTTATTTATACTACACAGCTTGTGCTCAATAGGCAACAATGTGAGACATATAAATAGGTCTAGATGTGTTTTGCTTAAAGATGTTGTTATCACAGTGAAGAACGGCCACCTGCAGTATAGTTAGAAAAAACAATATGACTTTTTTGAAGCATCCCTAGGGTCCACTCACACTTTTTACTGTCAAGCACAACTTTATTAAATAAGTTTGCCTTATTCTATTTTAACAGCTGTTCACTTGGTAGTTTTATAAATTAAATAAAGATTTACTAAACATTGGTGAAAATAAATTTAATGGTGGTCACAGTATAGGAGAAAGAACTAACTTGTTTACCTAGGATCAAGATTTTTTTACCTTATTCTCTTATATAGTAATAGACCTAAAATGTATGTGTACTGTGTATGCACACACAATGCACAAACTATCTGTCACACACTATACATCCTACATATATAAGAACACTAAAACTTAGTACAATGGTAGTATAAGTTGAATTGTATGCTCCTTCAAAATTCTTTGGCTGATATGCTAGCCATCTATATTTCCAAATCTGATCTCATTTGGAGTTTGTCTTTATATAGGAAATTAAGAGCCAGAAGCCTAGAATACCTGGCAGTAGATTTTGTGCCCACCCCCCTAGACACAGCATGGAAAACACACTCATAAATTTTCAACAGTATGGTTCCCTGAATATGACCAGCATAATGACAGAGTACATGAATATATGAGCAAAGCTAAATGGATAAATGGACTCAGTAGACTATGTATTCATGTATGCATATACACATGTATATGCATAATGTATACTATTAGATCTGTCTATCTATCTATCTATCTATCTATCTATCTATCTATCTATCTATCTATCTATCTGTGGGGAGCCAACAGAAGGCGGCTATCATCCTTGCAGCCATTTTGAGCCATATACCCTGACAAGAGACTTGTTTTCAACAGCCTACAACAGCTGAACACACTCTGATAACATCTTGTTTTATATACCCAAGATTTTCTCTTGGGTGTGTATGACTTAAAGGAGTGACTTAAAGGTATGACTTAAAGGTGTGACTTAAGAAATGAGACTTATAAAAGGCGAGAGGCAGACAGAAGAGGGGACTGGAAACTTGAAATGTAGAGGCACTAGGGACTAGAAACTAGGGACTAGGAACTCGAGTCTTAGGAGTTGGACTAGGAACAAGGGACTTGGAAAGAAAGAAGAAGAGAGACTTGAGAATAAATAGGACTGAATCACACTCTGTCTGGTCTCCATTCTTTGTATCTACCTTCACTCTCTCTCTTGCTGGACTCTGACCCACAAACCGGAGCATCAGCTCATTTAGCCCCCAAAGCTTGAGGCAGTGTGGGCTCTAACAATTTTGGCCCCCAAGCTTTTGGCAGTGTGTGTTCCAACATTTGGCAGAGTGGTCCCGGACATCTATCTATCATCTCCCTATAGTTAAAAAAGAAGAGATTGTGAATTTTGGAAACAGACACCAGAGGACTTAAAGAAGAGAAAGAGAGTTAGGAGTGATGTGGATGTAGTGTTCACACATGCAAATTCCAGAAATTAAAAAAAAATGGTGCAAATGATGCAATCAGATTGACCTCCCACATGATTGATGTTCTAATAGAGAAACATGGACATAAAGAGAGAGAGACATATATAGAAGAAAAGCAGCATACAAAAACACTGAGAGAAGAGAACTGTCTGTATGTCAAGGAGACAAGGACAGGATAGATTCTCTTCATAGTTTCAGGAAGACCTAATCCTGCTCACAACAGGAACCTTGACCTTCTAGTCTGTAGATTCGTGGGCAGCCAGCCACCTTGTCATGGTTCTTGATTATGTCAACCCTAGCAGACTAACAAAGCTAGGGATATGGAAAAGGTAATAGGTTGAAGGTGTTAGATAGAAACAGAAACATTCAGTTCTGGGGTCCCAAGCACCATAAACAGCTTCTTGTGGTCAGTCAATGGAGTGCCCTCTGGATAAAGCCCTCAGCAAGTAATGGTAATATCAGCAAAGCCTCAGTTTTCTATCTATGGAGAATGTTCTTCTGTAGTTCCAACTATCTAGTATCTGTTATTTCCCATTTCAATGCCAAAACAGTCCTTCAAAATAATCATACAACTGTTCAAAGTTATGTTGTTCACAGCCAATAACGTGAACTGTTAACAGAAATCTATACCTAGAATGATCATAGCTAGTAAGGAAAGTTTGGGGACCCAAGATTGTTTATCTGAATTAGAAAGTGTTAAAATACATCTTGAACTAAGAGATACCAATTAATGAATGTATATCATTAAGAAACAAAACAACAAGTTAAAGGATTATCTCTAGTTCGCCATCTTGAATTAGTTATCTAGACCTTGATGGCCTGGCCTTGAGGGCATCTCCATGTTGTTGCTGCCATAGAATCGAATTATGGTCATGTGTTGGTTTAAATAAGAATAGCCCCATAGACTCAGATATTTCAATGCTTAGTTACCAAATAATGGAACTATTTGAAAGGATTAGGAAGCATGGCCTTGTTGTAAAAAGAATGTCATAAAAGGAAAACTTTAAGGGTTCAAAAACCCATGCCAAGCCTAGAGTCTGTCTTGGCTAGTGGATCAGAATATAACTCTCAGCTACTTTTCCAACACCATGTCTACATGAGTGCCACCTTATTTCCTACCATGATAATAAAGAACTAAATGTCTGCAACTATGAGCAAGCCACAATTAAGTGCTTTCTTTTATAAGAGTTGACATGGTCATAGTGTCTCTTCACAGCAATGAAACAGTGACTAAGACAGAACATAAGAATAATGACTATCTGAATTGCCTGACTGATTCTTTGGGGATTAAAAAAAAATCAAAATTTTTTATTTTTAACTGGAAGAAATGTGTGCAATTTTGATATCTTTATTGAAAAAAGATCTTATGTTTGATACCACAGTGTCCTGATACTTGAATCTAATGCTGCTTTTCAGCTTGTTCAATTCACTTACCTGTTTAGTTATGAGAGTGGTAGCTCAAGAATGGAGATGGGTAGAGACATTTGCATTTTGTACTGACTGTGTCCCAAGCCCTACTGTATTCTTCCCTCCAGCCTCTTCAACATCATCTTTTGACTCTTATTTGCTGAAGAATATCACACTCCCTCACAAATGACTTATTTCATAGGAAGAAGGCAATTATATAAATACATCTTATTGTCTCCAGACCTGCACCTGGAATTTAGCTGTAACATGACTCAGAGACAGATTTTCTGAGAGGTAAGAAAATGCTTCCTTTTAACATCCTAAATTATGTGGCAGGTTTGAGAATTAAATCACCATATGATAGATTTACAAGAGAAAAATGATTTCAGTTTTGACATATACACAGTGGTAACACAAAATATGAAAGTCCAGGGAAAAGCCAGTGGATTGGGACATATGTCATCCCCAGTTTCTGAAGAGAATATGGCTTTAGAACTTCTGGGGAAGGTGATAAGTGGGAGATTATGGGAAGGAAAAGGGTAAGAATATATTGCCAATAAGGTCTGGATTTTTATTCAGATGATGTTACCCAGGTGGTAAAATCAAGCTAGCTGTTTTCCAGGTGCAGATTCCTATATTATTAGAAATTCCCTTTATAACTAACTACATACTTCCTTTACATAGGGAGACATTTATTTATTTATTTATTTATTTATTTATTTATTTATTTATTATTTACATGCACTTTATTCAGGTAAAGAACTTTATTTATGCTCAGTAGTTCTTAATTTCATTTAGCTTTAAATAATAAATATGTCAAAGTGGAATGATTGAGGTTTACATACTGTGATCACCTTCAGTTTTAAAAGACACCCTGCTATTGGAGAATATCTATATATTAATAAGCTTACAAAGCTTGGCTAACTCATTAAGGCAAAGTGGAATTTAAACAGAATTGAGTTGAGTTCTTTGGTGGTTTGAATAAGAATGGTTCTCCCATAGGCTTATACTGAATGCTTAGTCTCCAGTGAGTGGAACTCTTTGGTAGGATTATGAGGTATGGCCTTTTTGGAGGAAGTGTGTCACTGAGAATGGGCTTTGAAATTTCAAAAGCTCATGGAAGGGCCTGCTTGCGATCAGAATATAACTTTTAACTACGTCTCCAGCACCATGCCTGCTGACATGTTCACTCTCATGATGATACTATATGCAAGTTCCCAAGTAAATGCTTTCTTTTAAAAGAGTTGTAGTGGTGATGCTGTAACTTCACAGCAATAGAGAACAGTGACTAGGGCGAAAGTTAGTATAAAGAAGTGGGATAGTACTATGATAGGCCTGACCATAATGTCTGTTGGAGGAATATGAAAGACTTTGGGAGTTTGGACTAGGAAAACAGTTGGACTAGAAAACTTTAAGAGAGGTTTAATTAGCCATCCAAGTAGGAACATGGAAGGCTATGTTAATGGTTATTTGAATTCTGGGAGCCCTGCTCAAGAAGTTTCAGAAGGGAAGAATATTAGTAAGCAGGCTAGAGAGAGCATTTTTGTGCTATATTGGCAAAGAATGTGGTTTCTTTTTGCTCTTGTCCTAAAAATCTGCCTAGGACTGAAATGAAGAGTGTTGTATTATAGATTTGGCAGAGGAGATTTCAAGACAGCTGAATATCGATTCTGTAGTGTGCCTCTAATCACCCTTATGCAGATCTATAATAAAAAAGCAAGCTGAGCAAAAAGATAGAAAATGTAGAGTTTGAGGTGAAAAGAAGCCCGTGAAGTGCAGTGGAGCTAAGTCCAGGTGCTCAAGGGGATAAAATGTTTTTTAAAAAAAGTCTGAATGCTATATGCTAGAAAGGTAATTGTGACCTTAGGGCAAGACCAAACCCAGGTAAGCTTCTAAGATATGAAAAATAATTAAAGGAAAGTTTAAGCAGTGAAGGAAAACATCAGTAGAAAGCTGATGCAGATAAAACTGAACAGGGGACCAAGTTCCAGCTTCATTAAGCCTCAGAACTTGGCAGATTCATCAACATGATTTAGAGTCAGGGATAAAAGAAAGGGGTTGTACACTCTCAATTCGTGACGACAAAAAGCATCTGAGGCCTACATGGGCCACTGAGTGAAGCTTTGAAGGTAAAATTTGCATTGCCTTAGAAAACCCCAAATGTTGAAGTAGTCAGAGTCATGAAATACCTGCCAAGAAAGCTGTAGGCTGAGTGTGAAACTAGCCCAAGAAAGATGTATGTTGCAGTCAACACAGTTGAAAGGAATCAGAGGAATTGGAGGAATTGGGAAGAATATGAAGCCCTTCCCCACCTTCACTGGCCCGTAGGGAGTAGCAGTGTTAGGAGGTATGGCTTTATTGGAAGAAGTGAATCACTGTGGGTAAGGTTTGAAGTTTCAGAAGTTCAAGGCAGGCCTGGTAGCTGACTGTCTCTTCCTGCTGCCTGGTGATGCAGATATAGAACTTTCAGCTATGTCTCTAGCACCATGCTGCCACACTTCCTGCCATAAAGATAATGGATTAAACCTCTGAACTGCAAGCCATCCGAATTAAATGTTTTCTTTATAAGAGTTGCTGGGTTGGAGAGATGACTGAGTGGTTAAGATCACTGACTGCTCTTCCAGAGGTCCTGACTTCAATTCCCAGCAACCACATGGTGGATCACAACCATCCGTAGTGGGAGCTGATGCCTTCTTCTTGTGTGTCTGAAGACAGCTACAGTGTATTTATATAAATAAAAAAGTTTAAAGTATCTTTTAAAAAATGTTTAAGAAGGAGAGCTGCTATAGTCATGGTCTTTCTTCACTACAGTAGAAACCCTAACTAAGACAACTAGAAAATAACTGAGGAAGGCACATAATGTTGACCTTTAGACTTTGTGTGTATGTACATGTTTAGAGGGAAGTATTCTCAAGAATGGGTGCTGGACTTTCAGATTCTTCCTTATACACACCTTCTGTCTATACATATTTCTTGCATCTGTGACTTGATTGAAGCCTGAGCTTTGGGTCAGACCGGGTACTTAAGTCATGACCACGGGAACTTGGCATTAGATCATCAACAGGAGCATTGTTACATGTAATGGTAATCAACCTTACCCCAAATCTGTTAATTAAAACTGCTTTCAAAGATTCTTCTTTTACTGCTGTGTCATAAGCTTGTTCTCCACACTCCTGATAGTTGAGTGTTCTCTTAGCTCTGCCTATCAGGCCGAAGCAGAGACAGGAGGATCTCAAGGACTTACCAGTTACTTTAACCTAATTGATGAGTTTTAGGTCAATGGGGATCCTAGCTCAAAAATAGTGAATGATGCCTGGAAAAACACTTAAAGTTGTTCTTTGGTCCCTATAGGTAAATGTTCAAATGAGGACTCACTCTCAACACACACACACACACACACACACACACACACGCACGCACGCACGCACGCACGCACGCACGCACGCACGCACGCAC
>JANHMN010000027.1:6716038-6726193 GCA_030674055.1 Rhabdomys pumilio
ACACACAGACACACGCACATAGACACACACGCACACAGACACACACACAGACATACACAGACACACACACAGTTTGTTGATATTTAGCTCAATCACTAATTAGCATCCTCTTTTCTATTGTTTTGCCTTGTTTAAGCTCAATTTTTAAAGAAATTATTTTATTATTTTAAAGTGTGTGTGTCGTCTGTGTGTGTGAGTGTGTGTATGTGAGTGTGTGTGTCTCTCTCTCTGTGTGTGTGTGTGTGTGTGTGTGTGTGTAGCAATATGGAATGCAGTATAGGTTTCCATTGAAGGCAGAAGAATCACCTGGAGTTAGCATGACAGGTGGTTGTGAGGGTTCTACCTGACATGGAAACCACATTTGGTTCCTCTCTCTACAAGAGCAGCCACTGCTCCTAACTACTTGGCCATCTCTCAGCTCCTATAGGTAAATTTTTAGCTTTGTTTATTTTTTTTCAGGGGTTGAGATAAAGGACCTAGTGCATACTAGGAAAATGCTTAAGTACTAAGCTACATCACGAGTTAGCTTCATAAGTGAGAAAAAAACAGGTGACATTGGGTTTTATATAAAAAAAAATTATCTGTTCCTCGAGTGTACAGTGTCAATCTGGAGGCAATTCTGTCTAGACTTTATGGTCTAGTTTATGCTACCTCACATGTATGCAAACGGATTAGAAATTGCTTCATGATAATCTCTCATAATGGCACACAGGGGTCTTTTGTTGCTCTATTTCTCCTCCACTTTACATCCACGTTAAAGAAAGAATGCTGAAATTTTAACCAACGAGCCCCTTATGCTTTCCTGGTTAGGCAGCAGGCTTCCTTTCAAAGCATGTACTTTCAGTTTCCTCAAAGCGGCCTTTGGGATGACTGCAGGTCTTGGTCCAAGCCTGCTCTGGGTCACGATCTCATTATTTTCTCCTTGCTTCTCTCCCTTGACTTCAGGGCAATCTTGGAAGGTGGAAAAGGCTCTGCTCATGTATAAAACAATGCATGTAATGTGGAGGTGGTGCGGACTGGATGCAGGGGTTTCTAAGCTGCTTATTTTTCTTCTTTCCTGGGAGGCAGTTTTATAAGCGATGACATTATGCTCTAATTCCTGATTTGTTTGATTTTCTTCCCAGCAGTCATTTACTTAAAACAAGTCTTAGAAGTAAAAACAACTTCCAAGAGGAAATAGAGTATGTCAAAAAAAAATTAATAAGGTCACAAAAAGATTATTGTAAACAAAATGTGCATGGGAGATAATGGGTTTGGGTACAAGACAGAAAGAGATCTAGGGGCCAGAGGAAAAAAAGTCCTCAGTAACTTCATAGCAGTGACAATTAGGCAATCATTCCCTGAACTGCATCTCTTTTGCATACTAAATTAGAAAGTGAAAATGTTTGACGATGTGAAGTGAGTAAACTTTCTGTGTAATGACTTACCTTTTGTAGCTTAAAACTACAAAGAATCTACTACAAGATAGTTTTGAAGGTGATAAACCTGACACAGGTCTCACTAAACCAAAATTAGGATGGCAGTGAGCTACCAGCTTTGTTTTTAGAGTTCTGGTAGAGAGCCCTTTCCTTGTTTTCTAGAATCTTGAAGGGCACACATCCCTTGGATTCTGGGTTCTTCCTCCATCCTCAAAACCAGCGACAGTGGCATGAATTCTTATATTGCCTATCTGTGACCTCCTGCTCAGTCTTACTCATGGTCATTTACAGATTCTCATGATGATATTTCGTCTGTTTGAATAATGAATAATTTATAGTCACCTCATGCTGTGGTTCAGACTTTAAGTTTCCTCCAAAAGACCATGAGTTGTTAGCTTGGAAAGTAGTGGAACTTTTAGGAAGTAAGTCCTACAGAAAAGATATGAAATCACTGGGTACATGCCTGCAAAAGACACTATTGCCCAAACTTCTGCCTATTTCCCTTTCAGCTTCCTGGCCTCCATGAAGTGAGCAGCTTTCTTCTACACTGACCTACCTACCCATGTTCTTTCTCACCACTGCCCCAAAGTAACAAGACCAAAGACTCAAGGACTGAATCTTATTAAACTGTGAGCTCAAAAACCCTTCTTTTCAATTTTTTTGTTAGTGATCTCAGGTATTTTCTTATGGTGATGGAAAACTAGCATTATTTTTATTTTCAACTCCCCAACTCACTTTTATCTACAAAATTTCTTTTGCTATGCAGTATAAGCTACTCACACATTAGTGGGATTATGACATAGGCGTCATTGGGGACATTTATCTGACTGCAATAAATACATGAGGAAGTACTTGTTTCTACTACTTTAAGTTTGGATTGTAAAACATGTAGCTTCTAGGAAAAGAACAGGAAGAATAATACGATACAAACCTAGTAAATTTGTTCAACATTTGATACTGCATATTCTCTTCGGAAATCTGTCCCTGGAGAGGGCTATGTATGTGTTCAGAGCTGTTCATCTGACTGCTGTTGGCATCACCAAGAAGAAGGTAGAATAATTCAAATGGCTTTCAGCAGTAGATTGGTTAATAAATAATCCATCATACAATTCTTTATATCAATCCTTTATTGCTGTACCTAGATTCACTCCAACATCTAACATCGTGAACAGCTGACATTCCACTTGATTTTTGGAGGTGAGAAAATCCACGAGGCTTATCAGCATTATTTTACCTTCTCTCCCCTGTGTTGTTGCAATTCTGAATGTTATCCAAAAGGTCAATTCTGTTGGAATTGGATAATAAAGTCTGTCCTTCAGACACATGATAAGTGAATGCAGCTGGTAGTTAGGCGGCCATGGGATCATTCTGTAAGTCTTTGGGAATCTCCTTAGGACTTTACTCTGAGTAAGTGGAGGGAGAAGGACCTTTGCTCCATCATGCACAACCTGTCATGGACCTCTATTAACACATCTTAGAAATCACAAACCTTCACTTCTAAAACAGTATATTCTACTGTAGTGTGTGTGTGTGTGTGTGTGTGTGTGTGTGTATCACATACATAATTGCAATTGTTACTCTTCTCCCAATATTAAAATATACTATAAATAAGGTTTCTGTACTTAAGCCTTACTTAGGGCTTTTCCTTGCTTTACTGAGCTATTTATTTTTCCTTAACGTTTGTAAAACCTATTTGGCTTAAAGAAACATTGTCAGTTGTCTCTAGGGTAAATCTATCTGTACATTGAGCAGGGTTTGAATACTGTGGCATGCCCTGTTCTTGTGACAAATCATAAGGAGGCTAGATAATCCATATTGAGCAAAACATTATTGAAAAATTCAGAGCCAAACCACAATATGATGGAATCATACCAGGTTTGAGCTGGTAAATCCCTTAGAGATGATCTAGTCTAACCACCTAATTTTATGGATGAAGAATCCTGTAAAATACAGTTCCGATGTCAGAAAATATATCAGTTGTACATCAGAAAATACTACAGTTGAGCCAAACTGTAAGGAAATCTTACAGACCAGGTCCATGAGGATAAGTTAAAAATAAAGCAAATAGTTATGTGAAAGCTTTTTGTTTGGAGCAGGAGAGTATCTGCTTGCTAGTCCCCATCCTTGTAATACAACCCAGGTACACTGGAAGATACCACCTGGGGTAGCAGGTGTGGGAAAAATATATAATATATAATATTGTATTATGTATTAGTGCTAAGGAGATAGCATAGTCAATGAAGTGCTTGTCACATAAGCAAAGAGGACTTGATTTTATTTTTCATCTCTAGCATTGACATAAGAATATACCATGGTTATGCAGGTCTGTGACCCCAGTGTTAGGTGGTTAAAGACAGGCAAGTCTCCCTGGCCTAGCCTTATCTGGCCTAGCCAAAAGGTGAGCCTACCCTTGTGTTTGATGAGCGAGACAGTATTTAAAAGATAAATTAGAGAGTGATATTGAATCCTTGATGCAATCTCTGACCTCAACATGCAGACACACACACACACACACACACACACACACACACACACACACGAGACAAAAAGAGACAGAGATAGAGACAAAGACAGAGAGAGACACAGGGAGAAAACACATGTGTACAAGCACAAAAAGAAAGAAAGAGAGAGAAAAGGAAAAATATGTAAGTGCGCTTACTGAATAATTTGAGACTCTTGAGAAGGCCTAGGAAATGGTAGCAATGTACATATTTAATGGTCTTTATGATTTTTTCAAAGCAATTATGTATACATTTTTGCATTTCTTCTCCTAATTAAGCCTGATCAGGAAAGGGTCATTATTTCTATCCTACAATTCAGAAATGTGAAGCTTGCTGAGCCTAGATGAGTAAGCCACACTAAGAACCCAGGCTGTCTTCATCCTTTACCTGTTGTTCTCATTGCACTGACAATCTTGCCTTTCCCATTGTAAGTGCTAAAACAGAGGAATCAGACCTGGCTGACTGAGTTACACAGGCTGATCTTGTTAGGAAAGAAAGATGATGACAGGAACCTTTCTTCCTTTGGAACCTTTGTTATTTTATTTTATTATTTATTATTTTATTTGTGTATGTCTCTCTGTCTCTCTGTCTCTCTCTCTCTCTCTCTCTCTCTCTGTGTGTGTGTGTGTGTGTGTGTGTGTGTAAGCATGCACACACACATGCCTGTGTGTCTGCCTGTTTGTGTATATGTGCACCACATGTGTGCAGCTGCCCACAGAGGTCAGAAGAAGGTATCAGATTTCCTGAAACTAGAGGTACAGATAATTGTGCTCAGAAGACATATGAGAGCCTAGAATCAAATCTGGATTTAGCTAGTGCTATTAATCATGTTTAGCTAGTGCTATTGAACCATGTCTTCAAAAGCTTTTAGACTGTTAGCAGGAAAAGCATGCTACAGCCATGCTGGTGCTTTGCCACCATGCTAGAGCTCTATTCGTGCTCACAGAAAGAGCATCTATGTTCCAGAGGATGATCTCTCCAGTGCTCGGGTACAGCGCCCCAAGGCATGGTGTGGATTCAAAGGCTTCTTTATTGTTTATAGATATCTATCTCAGCTCTCCAAACCTTGATTCATCTTCTCACCTTCATCCAAAAGCACTAAGCTGTTAATGAGAGGAAGTAACCATTTAGAAATCAAGGATAAGAGAAATGCCAAGTCAGGGACCATCATGGCCCTCCAGGAAATGAGGTGTGGGAATTTCCACCTCCACTTTCTCATTACTCTCTTTATCCAGATAAGTGGAGCTAATCATGCCTTTTAAGCAGCCAGCATATATGGGTTTTCCTTTGTTCTACTAGGAAATAAATACTCCTCAAACCTGGAGTTTTCTTTATTTGTAAAATGTAATATGTCAATATACTTACACCTGTAATGTGGTGTTTCCTGTTTACATGAAGCTTAGGTTGGCCATTTCCGTGTGCACCACGAGAAGGCAGAGCTGTGGTTTACTGGAGACATCCCTGTTAATTGGTGGCTGTCAACAAGACTCCAGCTGGTAAAGTGCTAATGCATTATTAGACGAGGCTTTGGGCATTTTATAAGCATTGTAAACAGCCTCAGAGTAACTGACAGTTGATCATAATGGCATTATTAAAATTGAAAAAAAATGGCTTTAATGAAGGAGGCTAATAGAGTGCATTTGATGGAAAATGTTTACTTGCAGGTTTGTGTTTTAGACTACATAATTGCCAATTTCAGCAAGCACTGCCGTGGAACTTGTAATGGGCTTAGCATTCTGCGACTCCAATGGAAACATCTGGATTCACATGTCTATGGGGCACACTGCTGAGCAAAGCTGGGGTCAAATGAAGCTGCTGTTTTTAAAGGAAGAATCAAGTTCGTCACCCTCTGCTCCAGGACTAGGAATAATGGATTTATCCGACATTAAAGGAAGACTCCCAACAGACTTCTGAAGTATGTTTATGCTCACAGCGTCAGTTCATCTATTGTCTTGAGACACCAGCTGTGACTCTCCTTTGTTCCTAGAGCATCTTTCCTTGTGAACTTTAAACTGAAATGATAGATAGACAGGAAGAGACAATGTGACACCAAGTGCTCCCTCAACTGAATAAAATCCCTAGCAGTGAAGTTGCATACAGTGGTCACCTCAGCTTCTGGGGAGAAGGGAAGTTTTCCTCTACCATTCTAGATTCTGTGATCGGTTCAAGAGTTAAATCAGTATTGGAGAGTAACAGAGAATGATTTCAGTTATGTGTAAGTTCATAGGAATATCTAAATATATGAGAGTAAAAGAAGGAGTTAGGTGATGAAGGCATGAATACATACTGAGCTCCTCAGAGTAACTATGGGTCTGCTGCTTCTGGAAAGTGGGACACGCATGTCCTGGGAAAGAGAGGGTGAAGGACTGTGGAGAGCAAAGGTAGTGACTTTTCGTGATAACAGAGCAGCTCTCTGAGGAGGCTGCACTTCAGTGAGGACATGCTATTCAAGCAGTCTAAAATACAAATGAGTCAGAGTAAGAAACACAAAAGAGGAACCTTTTTTCTTCATTACATTAGATAAGATGCTGTCATATTTATAAAGTTTATGACTGTAAACAAATTCTAATTTCATCATTAACCATTAATATACACAAAACACAAAAGGGTCCTGAGATAAAATAAGAGAGAAAGTTATGCAATATTTACTCCCAGTCTCGGGATTATGTTTTTGTAAGTAACATAAAGTTGAGCCTCATGAAACCCTTGATTGGAGCTACAGGGTGCAGTGTATCTGACTGGTTCAATGCTCTTGTTCATCTCATGGATTCCCTCATGGCTGCTTGGTGTTTGGAAATGCTCTTTTAAAAATTCCTCTAACAACTTTCAACTTACCTGCCTCTCTGCTTCTGCTAAAAAAAAAAAAAAAAGTATTGTGGAATATTTTTTAAAATTTATTCATCTGGAAAATATCCATTTAAAGACATTAATAACAATGTTTACTTTTATCATTCCTATTACAGCAAAAGAAAACAGAGTCAGGAGTACTTGTGGTGCCAATAAGAACGCTAAGACTCATGTCACCTCATTTATGCTTTTCAACATAAAGATGACAATATTCTTATTATTTTCAGCTATCATTGACAAATTTACAGAAAGGTTCCATAGTTGTACACACACAGAAAGTGGTGAGATAATATCACTGGATTTCTTTCCCACTGCCCTCGTTCTCTCTTATTCACAATTCCACATGACTGAGGAAGGTGTATGTGCAAAATATTGTATAGAAAAAATGCATACATTGGATAAATTGGGGGTTAAGTATACACTCATAAAACAATGGCCACCATGAAGGTTATGAAAGCATCGGCTACACCCTGAGGTTTTTTCTCATCTATTTGTTATTGGTTTGTTGTTATTGTAAGAGGGTTAGCATGATATATACTCTTGGAATTGTGAAGTTTATACATTATTGTTAGCAGTAGACAAGTCACCTCATGGTAGATCTTCAGAAACTACTTTGTGAAACTGGAGTGTTGTATTCTTTGATGCACATCTGTGCAACTTTTCCTCCAACCTCAAATGCTAACAAACTCTATTCTCCTTCTAGTTTCTATGAAATGAACTATGTCTGGGTCTGCATATAAGTACACTGTTTTGTTTGTTTGTGTTTCTGTGCTAAGTTTATTCCACTTGAAAAAATCCTCCATATGTATGTTGTTGCAAATAATTCCTTCCTTTTGAGAATGAGTAGTATTCAATTCCTTCACTCTCTTATCCGTGGATGGTTATTTGTTTGCTTGACTATAGAAGTAGATACAGGAGATAGTGATTTAATAATTATAAACATATATATACATGTACACATACACACACACACACACACACACACACACACACACACATATATATATATATATATATGATATATATATATATATATATCATATATATATATATATATATATATCATATATATATATGATGGGATTTCTGGATTAAATAGATTTCTATCTTAATATATTTTTTAGGAATCTCTATACTGTTTTCATAATGACTCTTCCAACTTATATTTCCCCAAGTGGCATAAAGCACTTATTTTTTAATTTTAGTTTTCTTATGGTCACTGTGATTGAGCACTACTCAGAGAAATACATATAAAAAGCTACACCTGTTTGTCTTTAATATGTATTCTTCAGAGCAATATGCAGGCACTAGCATCATTTTAAAATTAGATTATTGTACTTTTGTCTTCTTTCTGTTTGTGTGTAGTGATAGGACCTTTTTAAATATTTGAGGTATCAATTCCCAAATATTTAATTCATGATTTTTTTTCCTGTTAGTTGTCTTGCTAGTTCCTTGCTTTTTAAATGTTACTTATTTATGCATTTTTACTTACTGCCAATACTTCTGGTATCATGGCCAAATATTCATCACTGCGATCAAGTAGTGTAAATCTCTCCTCACTGTGTTTTAGCCCATAGGTTTGTGGTTTGCAGTCCTGTGTTTAAGTATTTAATCTGGTTTGTTTGTTTGTTTGTTTTTTGGCAGGGGATGGGGGAGTTGTATGTGGTCTGTGCTCACAGTCTGATGTTATTCTTTAGTGTGTAATATTCACTTTTTCTACATAACATATGGAATGTCTCTATTTTTCTCCTTGGAAATTCATGATGTTTACTAGACATTGACTATATTTCACAGATTTATTTCTGGATACTTTATTGTGTTCCATTAATCTATATGTAACTCTAGCACCAAGGGCAGGGGATGGACATGTAGATCCGGAGAGTTCTCTGGATGTCTATCCTAGTTTCTAGAGGCCTGGGCTTACAGGTGTGTGCTACCACACCCTGCTTGCTCTTTGATATTCTAAGTTCTTGGTTTGTCAATAACCATCATGTGGCCCTGAATGAGTCATTAAGATTCAAATTGTTCCAGGTTAATTGCGCTTTACTGATTAAATCACAAAGGACAAGTAAGTTACACAACTAATGATAGCAGAGAAGGTACCTAAAGTTCCTTAGATGAAAGCTAGAAGTGTGAGCGATTCCTGTCATCACCCCTGTAAGCCCAAAACCCTTTTCCACAGAAGGTCATGTACTTGTGACTGTACTGAGTCATACTGTGAAGGAGGAGGTTAAACTTGCAGAGCCAAGGTCTTATTGTATGATCACGTGTTTTAACTAGCCAAGATCTGAAAGAACAAAGGGCCCTGGACAGGTTACAGCAGGATCTCAGAGCTCCTCCTTTTTTTCCAGCATTCCCTGAAAAGCCCCATCCGCACATATCCATTCTGAAAAGGTCAAAGCTTGAAGGCTACCCGTCCGTAAGTGGACAGAGCACACAGAGTATGCTTGAAGAACGTTTCAGACCTGGTTCAGCCTCCTCTTTCTTCTATGCTCTTCATTCTGTTCCTTAGCTCTGCCCACTTCTAAGCAGCCACTAGTAAGCCAGAACTGTTGCAATGTAAGCAAAGAGGGCTTTATGGAATCTGAATCCTAATTGGAAAGCTGTGACAGGTGACAGGTGTTTTCCTCGTTGTTCTGTAAGGAGTTGTACACAGCACAAATCTCTATCAACAGCAAAGAACTTTCCTGGTGGAGAGTTCTTCACTCGCATCAGGCATATCTCACCCATAGAGCCCCAGACCCCACTTCCTGCTGGAATGCTGAACATCTCAGAAACTCAGACAGTCCATGCCATTTTCTGCTGCTTCCAATTCCCTCATACAGATAAAGAATTCAGGGAGCTTTAACACAGCCTTTCCTTTATCACAGAGGATGTTTAACATACTTGACTTAAAATCATGTTGGAAGATGTCAAACCTTAGAGCTTCACAAATGAGCCCACTCTGACGTGCGGTGGGATGGGGGGGGGGGGCATGAGAGAGACAGGGTTTTCCAAATTGCTGTCGAATTTGACATTCCAGGCGTAGGGAGGGGAGATTAAAATAGGACTTCATTTGCAATAACATTTGGGCTCTGCTCTGCATTGTTGAGTACTTAATCCAGCTGGGAAGTTGGGTTACAGAAAGTTTAGATGGCTCTTTAGCTCCCAATTCACCCCACAAGCAATAGGGCTGTCTTCTAAAAAAAAAAAGCTCTATCAGGGAGCCATTCTAGACTCCTGTAAGGAAACCAGTCTGTTTCATACTAGAGTAGAAGCACTGTAAACCACCTACTTCGGAAAAGAATTTGTAAATACATATAATAAGATACTCTTAAGTCTGGAATAAATCATTAAATAAATTGTGTGTGTGTGTGTGTGTGTGTGTGTGTGTGTGTGTGTGTGTGTGT
>JANHMN010000027.1:6737940-6793157 GCA_030674055.1 Rhabdomys pumilio
AAAGCCTAGGTTTGTGTTTCCTTTTTAGTCCAGAGGAAAACACCTGGTGGCAACACTACCAGCAACATAACAACAGGGAGGAAGAGGGGGCACTGGAAATTCCACTTGCATGATGCAGTCTGGGAAAGGCTTGGCAAGGAGTCCTGGTTGGTGAAAAACAGATCTGGTTCTTATTGTTTTCCTGTGAGTAAGCAACCGAAGAAATGTGGGCGTGTGCTGCTGGAAAAGAAAATAGCGTTTGGTGAGATGTGTGAATCACTGTTGTTAACTGTCACAGCAAACACATAGGAAGGGATTACTTAGCTGCTAACATTAAAACAAATAAATATGGTCATCTTTCTAACCTTTAATTAATTGATAACTGAAGCTGTCAAAGGAATGTCGAGGAACACAATGGAGGCCTCTGGATACAGGCCACTGAGACAACACATTTGCCTTAAATCCTTTAAACACATTTAGTACAATGAACCTTAAGATTATTGGAAATGCGGCCAGGTCTCCCTCCCACTACCTCTCATTAAGCTCTCCAAAGGAATGAAGGGAGTGAGCTGGAATTCATGAAAGTTACAATTTAACTGATGTTCCAGGCACATCTTCCTCCAGGAAGGTCAGCAGGAATCTGAGGTTTTTGTGGTTTAGACTTTTCAAATAGTCAGCCCTCGGTGGCTTGTCTTTTGTTTAATTTGTTACAAGATCACACAAGATATTTTTCAACAAGAGTTTCAGAAAGCATCTTGAGAACTGCACACATACACACAAAACAGCTGAATCATCTAACCCAAACCAGTCCTGACCACAGCTGACTGACACTCAGCATATGACTCTTCTTTCTCTGGAAAAAGGCTCTCAGTTTCAGTTACAAATAAGACCTGGGACAAAGTGAATGGTCAGGGCTGCCCAGGAAAGAAGAGGAAACTAATGTTTAGTGGGGAGCCCTGAACTTTTTAAGCATGAAGGAAAAATACAAATGCTTTTGCTGTTCTGTGTATTTGACAAGAGTCAAACTAATGAGTGTAGATATTCCAGTATTAGACAAGACCAGTTAGCAATGTATTGCTAAAACTGGCGATTTTTTAAGGATCAGAACAACAGAACAATATTCCACCCATACCTTACCCTTCCAACATCTATGTCATGGTGCAAGCTAAACTAGTCCTTTTTCTCTACTTTTTTTTTTTAAATCTTTTCCCTTCCTTCTTTTTCTCCTCCCCACCCCCTGTTTTAGTTTCTTTTTGGGGCTCTTTCTTTCAGGGTAGCAGTGGTATGTGTGTATATGCAGGTATGCATATGGTACACACATGCATGCACATGTGGTCTGTGAGAGTGGAGGCCAGAGAACAAACTTGGATGCAATGTCTCAGATAGCTATTAACTTGTTTTCATGAGTCTCTCTTTGGATCAGAAGTTGCCAAAGTAGACTAGGCGGGCTGGCTGGTAAGCCCAGGGATCTTCCTGTTTCTTCTGCCTCCTCAGCTTACTTATTCATTGGCTTATTTCTTACATGAGTTCTCATGGTGGAATGCAGTTTCATTCTCTTACCAACTTTTCCCTTTTCCTATTTTTGTTTTTATTCCTTTCCTTTTCTTTTCCTCTTCTCCTGCCCCCACCCCACCCCCTGCTCCCATTCTTCTTTGCTCTCCTTTTAGCTCAGCTAGGCACTTTCCTCTCTAAACACCCAAATCAGGTGAGACTTCCTGTGACACAATCCTGAGCATAGGGTAGGTAGTAATTGTTTTACTGAGATGGTAGTCCAAGGCATCTTAGCTTGTTGATTTTTAACAGGCTTGCCTTTCAGAGGGCTCAAAGCTAAAAGCCAGTCCTCAGTGCAGGCTCCAGTAGGAAGCACTGAAGGCTCGCAGCAGGTGATGAGTCAACCGTGTTTTGACACAGTCTGTCTTCAGAGGAGAATCACATTTCACGAAGAGAGGTGTTCCCCCTTTGTGAAAATTGCTTGTGAACTGTATGACTCATTGAGCCATTGCCAACAGTCAAGAAAAAAAAATGTTCCCGAGAATCCAGGCAGACAAACCGTGGCTACTCTAATCGTATTTTTTTAGAGTCCTGATTGAACCAGCCTTTCCCACTGATGGGTCCAGAAAGCAGGGAGAGTGGAGATGCAAGCATTCTTCCCCGATGCATCCTTTGACTTCATCTTGGAAACTAATGTTTCCTCCAGGGGTTTAGCTCAGAGGGACGATACTACTTTGGTTTGGCTCCAGCCCTCCTCTAATTCTCTGGAAGTGTGGGGGTTCACAGTCTGTGGCAATATTTGAGGAATTTGGTATGTGGTAGACAAAAAAGGTGAGGAACACCTAACATTTTGCTTATGGAACAAAAAAAGAGGAACACGTTTCTATGGCAGAGAGCTGAAGAACTTACTTTCTTTCCAGCTTCTGGAGTGTGGGGGAGGCAATGTTGATGTTTTCTTAACGTGGCTGGAGAGCATACCTTTCGAAATAAGTGTTGGTCTAAATGTGGCCAAGCCTCTCCTTTTGGCCCTATACTGGGTTTCTATTTGCCAATATGTCAACATAGGCAAGTGGGAAATCCTAAGTGGGGAGTGGGTGGGAAGGTGGGGGTTGGGGGTGGGGTGGGTTGATTTTAGCTTCAAAATGATGAACAATGAAGGAGCTCAGAGGACTAGAATTTATGATGACGTACATTGAATCACATTGGGTACATGAGAAGCAGCCTGGTGTTCAGCGGGGGCTCCGTCTCAGAGAGGTTGAAAAGCAACATCAACATTTCTGCTGGTGTGACTGCCTCTCAACCGTGTAGAAAAGCTTGTTCTACTGCATACACTTGTACTAATTTACATTTATGTATTTGAAACAGTGGAGATTGAAACCAAGGTTTTAAACACACTAGGTAAGTAGTCTACCCTGACCTAGATAATAAACGTTATTTATGCTTTTTATTTTGAGACGAAGTCTCACGGAGTTGCCCAAAACGGCATTTAACTCACTCCGTAGTGCAGGCAAATCCTGGATTCACAATTCTTCTACTTCAGCCTCCCAGGTATCAAGGATTAAAGATCTGGAACTCCTGGTCCTGGTGAGAAAGAGTCATCTCGTGATCATACTTCTTTTGGGAGTGAAGACTCAGAAGAGAAGCTTCTGTATCCCATACTAAGTGGGGAGACTTCAGTCCCTAGCAACAGATTGCAGACCATATGATGGTTTTTTTTTTTTTCTAGGGCAAGCTATGCACTGAGTTCTAAAAGGGAATTTTATTTATTTATTTTTAACTAGGAAGCAAAACAAATATTTTTGGAATATGAGTTGTGTAAGCGTGAAGCCGAAATCAGAGGGTAATTGGCACAGTATTTTAGCGGTCTTGTCTCTGAGAGCCAAGTTAAAAGCCACCTGTCACTCGCTGCTCTAGCATGTTTCTGATTGACTGAAGCAGGGACTGTTCTATGAAAGCCCTTTCCCTGTGGCTAGTCCAGACTTCTTCCAATGTCTCATGTGCCTTTGCTGTTATTTGTACTATATCCGAGGTCTCATGCTGTCCTGTCCCCTCCTTACATGAGTCCTGGATGAAAAGCCATTCTGCTCCAATGAAAAAAATTTGAAATTGCATTTTTAGTTGTTTATAAAAGCCTGTAAATATTCTGTTTGTGAACCTCCTAAAGTCTCTCAAAGTGTAGAGGGACTTGAGGAAGCCAGAAAGTTTGCTTAGGCTGTCTATTTCAAGATAGATCATTCTTTGAGTACATCAAAGACGCTATTCTCTCCCAAGATACACAGCAGTGCTTTCAGTTAAATATGGCTTCCTGCATTTCTTCCCAGAGTGGCTGCTGTTGAAGAGTACTTTTCTTGTTTTATCACTAGAGCTGTGAGTCCAGGAAAACATTTTCTCTTTCCTTCCCCCTTTTCTCCTTATTTTTCCAGATTACCTTTCCTTTCCTCCCTTCTTTCCTTGTCATTTTGTTAAGACAGGATTTCACTATGTAGACAAAGCTGATCTTGAACTCAGAATCCTCCTGCCTCAACCATTTTCATGTTGGGATTACAAGCAAGCGTCATGCTCTGTATGAACACATGGCTTGTCATCAAATTAGCAGGAGGTAACAACATCAATGCTGGATGTATTTCTTCTCTCTAACCCGAGAGTGTATTTAGTAACCCACACTCAGAACTGAAAATCCTTTTCATCACGGTTCTGCTGGGGACAGAATGGGGAAAAAACAGTCTGCCCAAAGGAGCGATGACCATGTTTTTCTATTTCAAGGAGCAGGAATGCCAAGGGTTGTGAAGTGGGAGAACCAGAGTCATTGTGTTGAAACCATGTTGGCGGCAAACAGAGACTTTCAGTTTGTAGTGAATTTACACTGTTACCAAGGATGGAAAGAAACAATGAGTGTTTTATGAGACGTGTTTACACACCCAGCAGACACATTTAGCTCCGTGAAGCGGCATGCTGCAGCAAATATTTGACATTCAGTTAGGATCCTCAAAATAGTTACCTTCCCAGTGGGTCAGCAAGTTCTGAATGTTCCCCAGTATTTCCTGGTACCCAGGGCCATAAATTCATATTTAATTAGCTGTGAATGAAATGTTAAAAGATGATAGGCTCTTTGTGCTAAAAATGAAGCCAAAGTGAGTCTAAGTTGATTTATGTCTAATTCAGAGTTGTAATTTAATTAAAATGCCATACTGAATTTTAAACATCTCCCTGGCAGAGCCCTTCCCACGATATTCAAATGTGGAATCTTCTAGCTAAGGAGTCTCCCTGTCTGCCTTTGTCACATTTGCTAGTGTGTTTATGGAGTCTTCTCCACAGCTGACATTCTTACCTGGCTTCTTTCTCCTCATGGCACTGATTGTTTAGTGATTCAAATTACGAAGCTCATGTGTGAATATGTGTGCATCTTCTTTTATTCTTGCTTTATGGATAGCTTACTGAGAACAATGGTTTGCATTTTGACTCTCTTCTTCATTCAGTTCTTGTATGTGGGAGGGGGTTTGTGCTGAGTTTTAGGGTGCCGAGATGATATAAGACGTGAAGAACTAAAGAAAATGATTCTTAAAATTGTGTGAGAAGGTGGAATTGAGATCTCAACAGGAAAGTGGAATTTAAATAGTGTATGTAAAAAGAGCACATTCACTGTGAAAACTGTCATGGCTATGAAACTTTTCCAAGGAAAAATGTTCGCATAAAATATTACTTCTGCCAACTTCTATTCTAGTAGGAGAAAAAGAAGACTTTAAATGATGGTTTTATTTCAATAGAAATTTTTTTAAATATCACCCTAATAAAAATAAAAAATCATTTAAAAAGCAGTTGAAAGAATTGATTTTATTTATTCAATCTTTGTTTTCTTCATGTATATATATGTATATATATGCATGTATACTATATAGATTGTCTTTTATATATTATATACATTGTATACATCATATATATTATATACATTAGACAGACAATTGTAATATTTCTCCTTATTAAAATAACACTATCATTTGAACCTTGACTTTACCCCCTAAAACTTGGCCCCATCTTGGTGGTATTATGGTAGAGCCTTGTGAAGCTAGGCTTTTTGGAAGGTCTTCAGATTCAGATTCAAAATAGTGGCCTTGAAAGCCATGATGGGAAACTTCCCATTCCTTTCTTTTGTTTGCATTCTGGCTAAGCTGTTCATAGCTGTGAGACTTCGGCACAAAGTTCCTGCTGAGATGTATGTTCTCACAGCAAGTCTAAAAACAACTCCCCCAGGATAGAACCATGAACCAAATGAATCTCTTCTTTTTATGGATTTATTAGCTCAGTTATTACTGACAGTGGTGGAAGGCTAACTCCTTAGTGCATATGTATATTTCTCTTATAACGTCCATATCTTAACTGGAATGAGAATCCCCAACTACTTTTTAAAATCATTTTTGTTTTATGTGTATGAATGTTGTCTTCATGTACTAATGAGCACCATGCCCAGAAACCAGAAGAGGGTATCACCTCCCTTGAAACTGGTATTACACTTTTAAAACTGCTGTGTGGGTGCGGGGACTGTTAATGTATCTCTGGAAGAGCAGCAAGTACTGCAATTGCAAAGCTATCTCTCCAATCCCCACGAATACTTTTAACACATCATGTTAATTATGCCTACATTTATGTATTTGCTCAGTTATTAATTCATCTATTTTTGTTGTCGTTGTTGTTGCTAGAATCTCACTATGTCGTCTAGACTGGCCTGTAATTTATGGCAATTCTCTTACCTAAGCTTCCTGAGTTCTGAGACTACAGGACTCCAACCATACCTGACTCGCATCTCAATTTAAGATGACTCACTGAAGTAAAGCACTTGCTAAGCACACCTAGTAACTGGACTTTGATTCCCCAGAACCCATGTCAAGGCCAGATGTCCTGGCACAACCATGTAATCCCAAAACTCTTATGGCAAGATAGGAGGTGAGGACAGGAGAGTCAGCCAGAAGCTTGTAAACCATATATCTGAGTGACACAGTGCAGCAGCAGAAACAAGAGAGACCCTGCCTCAAAACAAGATGACTACCAAAAAGTTGTCTGAGCTCCACAAACAATGGTATGTGTTAGCTGTTATTACCACATCCGTAACAGTGGTTTCTGTGAATGAGGCTGGGAGGTTTTAAGGTCCTAGGAAGTCTCTGTCAACCCTTTAGTTTTTGCTTCAGACATTTCGGCTTATGGCCAGTGAATCTGATCCCCAGCAGCAAATCACTCTCTTGGAATGTTCTTTTTAATAGTATGTGGTCTGATGTCTTTCAACTGTGTCTGCTTATATGTAGTAAAGACTGCATACATGTGCTTTATGAATAACATCCAAAGGCAAGTGCAAAAATCCACTAACATCTCTCTATAATATATTTATATATTTCAAAGTTTTATTTATTTATTTATTTTTAATTTACTTTGTGTGTGTGTGTGTGTGTGTGTGTGTGTGTGTGTGTGTGTAAACTGGATTCCCCTAGAGCTGAAGTTTCCAGTGGGTGTGAGTTGCCTGATTGTTTGCTTGGGACCTGAACTCAGACGCTCTGCAAGAGCAGCACGTGCTTTAATCCACTAAGCTATCTTTCTAGCACCTATAAATAATATTTTAATGCAATTTAAAAATAATCTAAATGAATGCAGTAAACATCTAAATGTTAGCTGAAGACAGCATCATTATTGTATCCTGCTTACATTTCCAAAGTCAGAGCAGAGGAAAATGTCAGCATCTAAAAATATACTCTTCTGCATCCTATTTCTATATGATCTGTCATTTCCAATATTAATGTCCTTAAGTTTCCTTTTGTATTCCCCTTATTTGTTTATATGTGCACTGTGTGCAGAAGAAGGGCCCCTTTTTGTTGTTATTAATTGTAGTCTACATGATCTCACCTAGCTTTTCTGTTCTCCATTTTCTCATCTGCATCTTGACAATAAAATTGCTGCTTACACAAGATTATTGGGGTGGTTCATTCAAATTACATATTTTAAAAATATAGGACAATGCCATGCAAAATAGTTAGTAATGAGCTAGCAATATGGAACAGCAGGCAAAACTTCTTGCTGCCAGGCTTGATATCCTGCGTTTTATCTTCATGATCCATACCGTAGAAATCGAAAACTCACTCCGGCAAGTTGTCTTCTGCCCTCCAGACATGAGGCACATTTGTACTTACACACACATTTACACACACATAAGCACCATAATAAATAAATACAATAAAAAATTGGTAATATTAATATTATATCATTTTGATTTTGTAACCATTGGTGTTTTATTGTTTTTATTTATGCTATTAGTTCTCACTGTAATCAAAGGTAAGATTCTTTTGTCCGCCATCCACAATGTTGAGAGTGAGGGACAACAAGTCACCACACATCTTTCCAATAATACTATTAGCATTCACTCACCTTCATAGCAACGACATTAGAAGGTATTTTTATTTAATTAGCATCTTCTCAAATGCTTAAGGCAAGATGGTAAAATGAAAGAGTTACCTCTAAGGAAAAAGAGAGCGTTGCCCACTCTTCAGACCCTGAGCCCCAGGCCTTTATAGAATCAGCTAAACTGTGAAATGAAAGGGCTTGCAAAAGTAGCCCCTAGAGTGAGTATTGACCTCCATAAAATTCTACTACTCCTTTCAGGCTAAGCATTAAATTTTCTACTCAGTCCTCTTTTCAAATGCCAAAACCTTTACTATTTTAACCTTGGCACAAAACCGTTTAAATTGATCAGAGATGGAGAACAGTTAGTGAAGGACACTTTGGATTTTAAAAGAATGGTTATCTAGCTCTGATGATACATCCATTAAATCTAGCATTGTGCCAGAATCTGGATATATAAAGAAAGCAACAGTTTCATATGTGATGGTTAGAATGTCAACTTAACACAACCTAGAATCATCTGTGAAGAGTCTCAATCTGATATTGCCTTGGATTGGCTGCTGTCATATCTGTGAGGAATTGTTTATTCTGAAGGATGTAAGAAGACCTAGACTATTTTGGGTGGCACCATTCCCTAGGCACAGAGTCCAGAATGGTGTGATCAAGTCAGTTTGTAAACAAGCAAAAAGTTTACCTGTGCCCACTTATTTATTTTTATTTTCTTCCTTTTGTTTTCTGAGTCATATTTCTATTTCTTTTTCACTTTTCTCCTATACCTCTCTCTTTTCAAAGAAGCTAGGAAATCATGTGGAATCAAACTCTTGATCTTTCCTATCACTCTGTACAGTAGGTTTTCTTTAGAAAAAAATGGGCATAAGGGGAGATCTGAAGAAAACATGAGAAAGTCAATTCAGTTTTTCTGTCATGCATGTCCCAGGGATTGAATTCAGGCTATTGAAGTTGATGCCAACTGCTTTTACCCATTGAGTCATCACAAGCCTTTCCAAGGCTGGGCACTGTATATTTCTCACACCACCATCCACTGGATTTAGGACAATGGCACATGTGGAGTAACACTGAAATCTCAAAGGTGTACAACAAAATTTATTGCTCTTCCACAAATCGGTTGCTGTTCTTGATTTTTATGAGACACATTATTAAACAAAGGAGTCAAAAATCCCTGCCTTTTGTGGTCATGACAGAGAAAGAACATAAATCATAAACAGAAGCCATGAATGAGTCATGTGGAATATAAAACATAAGAAGTCATACTCCACAAAGTTGAGAATATCTTCCTGGTTGAGCTGCTTCTTGGTTACTTTAGTAAGGCTGAGAACAACTACTGCATCCAACCTGTTATGTGGTTTCTGGAACATATATTAAGAAGCCTTATATTCAGTGGCCCAAAATAAACAATAAAATATACTTACATAAATGATTTTGTTTTTTGCTGTCTAGAATCTAAATGTAAAATCTTACCATTTAAAGAATAAGGCTTGAACCTATTCAGATACAAGGTCAAATCCAATTGGTTATAACTGGTCATGAGATCTAGAAAGTGAGCCTTCAATTACTAGCATATAAAGTATAATAATATATACCACATGCATATATAATATGCTATAGAATAATATAATTTCAGCTGCTTAGCAGGTGACTCTGAAACATGAATTCTCACTCTGAAGATACAGTCTAAGCCATATACTGCTTCAGCCTCCATATGTAGTAGCAGGGAATGTAAAAAAAGTTGAGCTTTGATGTAACCATTTTCCAGTGACCTATCTATTACTACAAAATTACAGAAAATACTTTTTGGATTATTCTAGATGCCCATCTATGCTCACTAGCCTGGTACTAACCAACACCTAGGTGTTTGAAGAGATAAAGCAAAGCAGGGTACTTAGAGTCCTTTATGAAGCTGACATATTAATTATGTTTATGTTCTTTGAGTGCTCGAGGCTAGAAATCTAAGCTCAAGATGTCAGTATGGTTGGTTTTACTGGACATGTCTGTGTCCATATTTTTCTTTGTTATCACACGAGTTTCCTTCTGAGAATAAGTGTGTCATTCTTTTGTTTGTTTGTTTGCTTGTTTCTAAAGACACAGTTTTCCCATGTAGACCTAGACCAACTTGGTCTGGAACACATAGAGTTTTTCCTGTCTCTGCCACTCAATTGCAGGAAGTAAAGGCATGTGCCACCACAGTCTGGCATTGAATATGTATATCTTAATCTCCTTAAAATACTTAAATTTATTTATTTGTTGGAGGTAGGGTAGGTACATACATGACCTGGTGAGCATACAGAGGTCAGAGCAAAACATAAGAACACAGTTTTCTCTGTCCATTAGGTGGTTTCCAGGGATGGGACTTGGCTTATCCAGCTTGGCAGTAAATGCTATTTCTTCTGAGCTATCACAATTGCTCCTAAGATCCCCTTCTTTTAAAGCTATCCACTGCATGGAGTTACAGCCCACTTAACTTTTTTGGGTTTTTTTGTTTGTTTGTTTGTTTGTTTTGTTTTTTAGGTTTTTTGAGACAGGGTCTCTCTGTATAGCCCTGGCTATCCTGGAACTCACTCTGTAGACCAGACTGGCCTTGAACTCAGAAATTCACCTGCCTCTGCCTCCCAAGTGCTGGGATTAAAGGAGTGCACCACCACTGCCCGGGCTTCCACCCAACTTTTAAAAAGTCATTTCATAGAGACACATTTTCAGCCCATGGGAGTTTTATTTTTTGATATATGAATGCAGAAGAAAGGTCAACATTCTGTCTCCAACAATGCTTAATATATAAAACAATAGAATAAATATGTGGAACTGTTTGTAATGACAGAATTACAGAGAAATATGTACATCCCTTGAAACAGTTGTTAGATTACAAAGAGAGTACATAGTAGGGGTAGAAATGACATCCATTCTGCAGCAGCCTAGACCAAGGTGACTTTTATTCCTCATCTTATCTTCTATGGGGGAGGCTGTAGCTCAGCTTATGCTTGGACAAATTTCGGACAGAAGATTCAAACGGAGAACTTTCATTTCACAGGTTGCAGTGAGGAATGATGATATAGCATCTCCCAGTGTACATGGGAAATGGTAATGGTGAGAAAGAGAAAAGGCGACCAGTGTACCACTGATCCTTCAAAGTCAGCATCATCAGGCAGTGTGTGAGCTGAGTGTTCACTAGATCATGGCTGGAGCAGCAGAGATGTGGGAAGAGTTTTGGACTTCTTGCTGTCACTTGTTTCTTAGTCTCCAGCAAGCATCAGCCTGAAAGGCATGCTCACGCCTTGTCTGTGTAATTCTGCAACCTGTAGCAACCTGCCACTGTTTCTGCATAAAGTTTGTAATCATGCCCATGAACTAGAAAATCCTGCCATGAATTACTACTTTGTGTGTTTAAAAAAAAATCCCTGATGGCAGAGATAGCTTATTCAAAAATCACAGCACATGTTTGAGACTATTTGTATTATTATATTATGGTCAAGAGGGAAGAAAACTTTCAATAAGCCATTCTTCCAAATGTCTAACTGTGGGTACTATTGTGATGCTACCTTTATAAAAAAAAAAAAAAAGATGTCACCCCATATAACCAAGGACAGTGTACATAATTTGGACTGTAACTTTGCTGTGCTCCATTAAGTAAACAATTGAGTCAGACCATGCACAGGGAAACAATGACTTGTGGTACTTACAGATGGTGTATTTACCTGCATCATTTGCTTTTACATTCCTTACCACCATCCTAGAAGTTCCCATGACAAAGTGACTAAAGATAATAGTGGATACTCATCCAGCAGCTTAAAATTTTTATGGGTCATTTGCAATGGGCAACTCAGATAGTTCTATGAGATCAGGAAATGAGAGACACAGTCACTTTGAAGCAAATAATTGGGAGTGTAAGAAAAAAATCAATATGAAGAATTAGAGAGATCAAGGAGGTATCTCAGTGGGAGAGTACTTGCCTAGCATGTGCCAAGGCCCGTGTTCAGTCCTCAGTATTACACAACCAATGAACTGTTGTTCTCATTTTTAAAATGTAGGCTTGGATGTAACTTCTGTGCATACATGCATGTGTGTGTGTGTGTGTGTGTGTGTGTGTGTGTGTGTGTGTGTTCATATATATCATTGTGTTTATTCGTCTGTGTGTATGTGTGCACATGAGTCTCTGTCTATGTGAATGGTTTGGACCAGGAATCTGTGAAACCATGCAACTGACTGTTAACACCACACTGTGTGCCCAGTGTCTTTTTCTCATGCAGGCTAGAGAGAAACAAAACATTTTGGGTTCCATGACGCTTCTAAAAAATATTCTAGAAGGGTCTGAGACTAGAACTGACTTCCTTTATAACACCATTGCAAGTAAAACAGAAATATATCCAACTAAACTCCTGGGTCTAGTTCATTCCAAACCACTGGCCCTTCCTTTTCTTCCGAGTTTATGGCTATACAGAATTTTTGGGAGAAGGAGATGAGAGTGGCTTCCCAGGTGTGAAGTAAACTGTATCAGATGTCTTCCAGAGACCAAGTCTGCATTCTGCTTTTTATACTGAAACTACAGAATTCCATCATTCCCCCTGAGCCTTTATATTCCTTTTGCTTTTCTGTACACACCATCCATGAAGCTTCTGATTAAGAGGATCAGTGTTAATAAACAACATGACATCAGCCCAGTGATATCAGCCCATCATGTCATTTGATGCTCATCTGAGAATGAGACCACTCTCATTCCAAACCCAAGGCTCTCTTTAAAATCCACTGGCTTACTCTTTCTTTCCATTCAAGGGACTCACTGTGGGCATCATAACATTCTGGTTGAAATTCAGCAGCTGTGGAGTCTCTTCCCCTCACTTTTTCAGTGTATATTCCATTGCTTTGGATGCTGTGCCATTAGCATAGAACAACTGAGCTGGGACAGGAAAACCCACTATAGATATACTGTCACCCCAACTGTGTGTGTGTGTGTGTGTGTGTGTGTGTGTGTATGTGTGTGTGTATTTATAGGCCAGGGAACAATTTCAGGTATCATTGCCCAAATGCCATCCATCTTTTATTTTCCTTTGAAGCATAGTCTAACATTGTTCTGAAATTCATCAAATAGGAGTAGGTAGGCTACCCAACAAGGCTCAGAGAGGCTCCCCGTTTCTACCTCCGCAAAACTGGGGTTGTAAACATGTGTACACACACACACACACACACACACACACACACACAGCTTTTCCATGCAGGTTCTGGGGATCAATCTCAGGTCCTGGTGCTCATAAAGCAAGCACCTTATCAACCAAGGCATCTCCCCAGCACGGATCTGCTTTATGAGTGCACAGTCACACTGAGGTTGCTGAGCAGGCTTTACAATAAACTCTTAACCCAGCAGGACTCCTTCATTCAAGGAAACTAATAGCAAGGGGACTGATGTGTTCAGGAATTGCCATGAGCAAGGAGTTTATGCAAAAATAATTCCTCAGAAAGCTCTGCAGCATCTGAGAAAGGCTGGTAATTACAGTGTTGACCTGGCCTTTCCAGAGATACAGTTTGTGGAATGCAGTCTTTCCTCCACCTCCTTCAAACTACTGAGCAATAAACAGTCATTTGTGATAATTGCCAAAGACTACATTTGCTGGGGAGACATGGGGTGTGAGATTCTGGTCCCTGTGTCTTAGTAAGGGGCCATTCGGCCAAGTTTCTTTTCTGTCTCAGCCATTTTTATTTCTGCATCTCTAGTTCGTGACTCTCAGCAACCATCGCCCACAGCATCTCTGTGGCTTCAAACCCACCTTCTGGGCTCTACTTTTAAAAGGAAGAACAATGTCTATTTTTGTTTCTTCTCTTCCTCTCACACCCAGTTCAATGTGATGCCACAAATATGGCTCGCTGTTTGGAATAATTTGCAGAATTTAACATTACAGGCAAGCTCCATCCTTGCAGTGTGTATTTTGAGTATTTTATCATGAGTGTCAAGATTTTATGCATTACAGTATGCTCATGATATTTCTCCGTGCTTTATTTTGGGCATGATAAAATCTGTAGCAATTAGTTTCTCACAAGTCTATTTTGTGCTGAAGAATCTGTTATTTGCTCCTCGGGTGGATTCTTTGATTCTACCTTGAACATGACTGTCTTTACTCCCAGATTGATGCTCTCTCTTTGGGTTTGGCAGATGTCCTCTGGCTTCTGGCTTCTGGGCTCTGCTCAGCCTTTTCAAATGCAACTTGGTAAGATGTCAAGTGCAAATTAAGATGAAGATACAGGGTGCTGAACCATAAACATGAGTTAAATTTTAAAACGTGCTTTTACCAACAGGAAACGAGAGAATGTATGCATGAAGATAATGTGAAGATTGCAATTCATATTTTAATCTTGTCTAAAATGTATGTATTTCTGTCTCGGGAGTCAGAAAGAGAATAGACGTCAGTTGTTTGGGACTCCTTCAAAGGATCATGGCTGACCTGAAAGGGAATAATTTAGTTGCAGGTATGTGTTGCTAAACGATAGCATATGAGAAAGAATCCATTAGTGACTTCATTGGGTGAACATTCCAGTGTCCTTATAAAAACTCAAATGATGCAGGTCAGTCCCGTGTGTAACATCTTGATACAGCCAAATGGAGGAGGAAACTGGAGATTTATCATCTGTTTCTGCTATAAAAAAAAAAAAGAACACTCTTTTACAGTAAACTTTATTTATATTTATGAATACATAATATTATATACCTAATTAGAAGAAGTATACTTTTAAAAATATTTATTTTGTTTTTAATTATGTATATGTGTGTGTGTGTGTGTGCGTGTGCGTGTGCGTGTGTGTGTGTGTGTGTGTGTGTGTGTGTGTATGTATATGTATATGTGGGGGGACATGCACACGTGAATATAGATATCTGTGAGAATCAGGAGTGGACATTAGATTCCCTGGAACTGGATTTATAAGCAGCTATGAGCCACCCCACATGGATGCTAAGAACTATATTCAAGTCCCACATAAGAGATATACCCACACTTAACCACTGAGCCATCTCTCAGGGACCATCCATTGAATATACTTTAGAAATGATTATAAGTACAGTACCACAAATAAGTAAACCGCAAACCTCATCATTTTTATCATTATCTCATATATAGCACACATACTTGTGTGTACTAGACTTTCATACAATTGGAAGGAATACAGATATTGACATAATAATGTTAATAAGATTGATTCCTACAGAGAAATACCTGACATAGACATCTTAAGAATTTATTTAATTCATGGTTGCTGAGACTTCCATGGATGGACTCTGTTGATTCTGACCTATAGCATCCTGATGGCAAGGGCTTATTTTATGGCATGCAGGAAGCAAAGACAAAAGAAAAAGTCTAGGGACCAAGTGAAAGCTTCATATGTATTCATGCAGTGACCTGCTGCCTTTAGCAAAATGCTAACTTCTAATTTTTCCAGCACCTCTCCAGAGTCACCACTTGGGAAAAAAATCTTTAGTTTACTAGCTATTGATGGGGGAGGGTACTTCTTAACTAGGACATACCAATATTAATGACATGGTGTTGGAGCCACTTGATAAGTCTCTTGTATATGATCCATTTAAGCTGAGATGTAGATTGCTATTTTAAAAAATATATGTATAAATTGGTGTTTTTCATGCATGTGTGTCTCTGGAGGGTATTGGATCCACTAGAGCTGAAGTTATAAAAGAGTTGTTAGAAGACCCATGTAGGTGCTGGGAAATTAACTTGGGTCCTCTTGAAGAAAAGCCAGTGCTTGTAACTACTGAGCCAGCTCTCCAGCCCCAACATATTGCTTTATATTAATTAATTAATTAATTAATTAATTGGAAGGAGAATTAAACCTAGAGCATTGTGCATGCTAGGTAAGTATCCCACTATTGAGCTATTTCTCTACAGCACATTTTACATTTTTCTCACTGAGCTGCTTAGGTTATGTAGTCAAGACTCTTAGAACTTGCCAATGTCCTGCCTCAAACTCTTGAGTAGCTGAGATTCCTGGCCTGTACTACAAGGCCTGGTGAGATGCCTATTAATTTTTAATTCTAACCAAGTGTTATATTATATAACCTTAGCCCCAAAATATTGCTGCTTTAGTTATTTATAACTGTTCATTAGAATTTTAATTGGTAAAAATGCAGTGTTAACATATATTAGAACTTGGCTCTAACAGCATCTGGGGATCAAGTTTTAGATGAGCTAAGGGTAATTTGGGGCTTTTGTAGTGGCATCTGCAGGCCATTATTTTTAGTTTTGAGGTCTTTACTCTGAGGAGGCACTTTGGATCTTATAATATCACAATGGCTGTCACCATAAAATATATTTTCAAGGAAAACATGTTAGAGAAAGGCAATGCTGCATTTAATTCTAGCTTCCAATCATATTCCTAAAAAAATCATGACTTCCACCAACACTCTTTTTAGGATAATATTTCACAGAGTTGTTGAATGAAGTCAAATGATGTCTCACTGTATTAAATGCCTATATTATATTGATAGCAAGTGTCTCTGAAAATATTGTAAATAGTACAGGACAAACAATACATTGTAGTCTTATTTTGTTAGCACAAAGAGAGGATTGTTTTATATATTTATGTTCTGTTATTTAGTACTTTCACATATACTTTTATATTTTGGATGAAATGCATTTTCATTATCATTCCTAGGTGATGGGGAATTTATTTAATTTTTTAATCTTATGTATCTGTGTTATTGCATGTGTATATATGTGTTGGGTAGCATGCTTTTGTGTGGAAGTGTATGTGTTTATGTGTGTGTGTGTGTGTGAGAGAGAGAGAGAGAGAGAGAGAGAGAGAGAGAGAGAGAGAAAGAGAGAGAGAGAGAAAGAGAGAGAGAGAGACCCTAAAGTTAGCTTCATTTGTCATACCTGATCACTCTCCACCTTTATAAACTGAGGCAAGGTCTCTTGATGAACTAGGAACTCACCAACTCTAGCTAGTCTAACTAGCAGGTTGATCCCAGGATCCTCCTGAGCCATCTCCCTGCTCCCTAGTGAGGGGGATTTCTGAATGAACTTGCTGTTCCATGGCAATGAACTTGAGCATTGGAAGCTCTTTGTGTGTTGTTGAGTAAAAATAGCCCGGTTCATATGTTTTGCTTTGTTTTGTTTCTTTACAAAAAACAGATGGGCAGATGGAAAAATAAAACCAAACGATAAAGTACATTGGCTACAACAAAGAATGGGATGTGCTGAATACTCTGTGGCAGTACATGCTCAGGAGGTGCCATGCCTTTGCCTAGGCACTGTGCCTCCCAAGAAGAGGAGCAGAAACAGTGGGTGGCAGATGCTTCTATCATTGGGCTTTGATGGGAAATTGCACTGCATCAGTGGATTTAACTTAACCTGGCTAAGATGAGGTTCTGTCAGTCAATGGGGCAGAGGGAAATTCTCCCTTGAACCCTTAAATATGTGAGGCTGCTGTCCAGTGTTGCATAGTGTGATCCAAGCTTGCTTTTCTGTATGTACCATGTTTATCCAGGTGAGGACTTTCATGGTGGATGTATTTCTTACCATCTATAAATTTAAACAAAGATTTGCTGCACATTAGAACAGGAGAACGACAGAAAGGAAAGCACAGAGCCAAACCAATTCCCAGCTGTCTAGGACCCATATTGGTGCCAGCTTAAACACTGCCAGTTTGAAAAGACATGGACCAAAAAGAGGGCAGCCCAGGGATGGTCAGCAGGCTTCAAGAGATACTAAGAGTCCATGGTCTCCATGGAAACAGAACGTTTATTTTTCCTCTCTGGTATTTCACATCCCTCTGGATATGGGATTGGGCTGCACATTAGAGCCTTAAAAATCACTGATTTTTGTCTTGCTTCAGCAAAACAACTGTTTAAGGTAAAGCAAACCATTCTTACTTATTTTTTGGTACCCAGAATAGATTCTTTGAGATGTTCGTGCTACCAGATGGACCCAGGTAATCCTACATTATTGGCAAAGAGAACAAAGATTTTTTTAAATATAATTTAATTATTTTATTTTATTTATTTACTTTACATCCTGTTCACTATCCACCTTCCAGTCACATCCTCCCACAATCCATCCTTCTTTCCCCTCCTCTTCTCCTCTGTGAAGGTGAAGATCTCCCTGGGTAATCCTCACCTGGCACTTCATGTCTCTGGGGAAGATTGTGATATTGAAAATGGCAGCAAGGTTGAAAATCTTGTTCGAAACAGAGCAACAGTTCTGGAATGTGAAGTGTGTTGCAGGAGGCTAAAGCCAGAACAGCTACACTGCTTATGACTTTAAGAAAGGTGACAGTGAGTGGCTTTGTTGGCTATGATTGGTACTCGAATCTTCAAGTTAAACTTAAAGATGACTTAAGTATAAAAATGATCTACACTCAGGCAGCATTTTGGACCCAGCTTGGTTCTAAACTCAATCCACATACATATACCACATGGGCAGGATATATATCCAGAGGAAAAGATTGTCTCTGAATCGGCTCCTCTGTTCAGGTTTATAACATACAGACATGGTATTACATAATGAGATATATAGCATGTGTGGACATGAACTATAATGGTTGACATTCAGCTACTTGTTAGAGAACTGAGAATGGTAAATCATGACTGTCAATTTGGCTGCCTCTGGAATCAACTGAGATTGATTCCTATTGGTAAAGGCACTTCCAAGAAGATTGACCAAGGGGCAAAGACGCACACCTAGACTAGGCAGGTCCAATGCCAAGGCATGTGTTTTTTCTTTGTCCTGCCTGTGTTTGCCTATGGTTGCTGAGTGCGTCTGTTCTTCCTCTACTACCATGGCTGCTGTACTTCACTGACATCAAAACCTAGTTTCTTCAGATTTCCATGGACTGAAGGCCAGAAGCTTTCTAGGAAGATGTCAGGCCTTCAGCATCAGGCTGGGACTCCTGAGACATCCTACTTTATGAGAAGAGAAGCTGTTTCTCAACCTCTCAATTAAGCACAGGGGTAATGTTGGACTGCCCAGCCTCTGCTGCACAAGCCAGTCTAGCAGATCCCTTCTATGGTGTACATTTATTCTCTTAATTCTGCTTCTCTAGAGAAATCTGACAACTACAAGAACATACTCTTAAATCAAGTTTTAGTTTATTTATAGGCTAAGTTAGGTTGGTGTTCCCTATAGACAGAGGCAGCTTTAGACTAAATTTTGTCACACAAGTATGAAAACAGATTTAGGTCAAACTTATTAATTTAATGAACACGTGGTGTTTGGACATGGAATTGTCATCTACTATTTTGCTCCTCATTTTATCATGAAAACATCTCCCTCTATCAACAAGAATAGAATCATCCAGCATGAGGGCATTCATTACATTAAAATTCAAAATAGGTGAGGAGACAGGCATGGGCCAGCTTAGGTTGCCTTCTCAGCAAGCAGGTAATAGGTCTTGTAAGGAATGCTCCTGATGCCTCTGATATTAAAATGTAGAAAACTGAAAAAAAACTGAACTGTGTGTGAATGTCTCCTATGCTGGAAATAGATGGTATCCCCAATCCACTGTGCAAGGCTGGGCAGCTGTGTCATGGGACTTAACCAGTTTGTAGAAGACATACTTTCTATGAATTTCAGGCTCCCTTATGGAGGAAGCCAGAACAAATGGGTATGGGAATACTGGCAGAAGTCTGAAATGGGTTTGGCTACACAGGAGGCAATCACAAGCAAGAGAACTCCATCACAAAGAAAGCCCACACTGGGTGTAATACTTTGACTTTCCCACCTGGAAATTCTTAATAATCTTCTCATCAAATTTGTGCTTTATGAGAAAAACTGCAACAATGTTATACACAGAATTTGAGAATTCAACCCACGTGTCCTTTCCTGCCTTTAATGCCTGTGCTTGCCCCTGTGGGTTACATGATGGTCCTAGCTTTCTGCCTCCACCATGTCATCAAAAGTCATATATTTTTTGAGGTTGCATTTTCAAGCCTAGGGATAGGGTGATCAATACCTTGTGTTGCCAGCTTGTAGAGGCCAATATTTTGTAGCATATCAGTTCAGGTAGTTATTTAGCTCACTTTGTTTACCACAACCCTTGAATTCAAATGTAAAGTATACATTTTTGAAGCAATCAAGAAGCTGTGAGGTTAGTTTTTAACTGTCACTCTACTGGGTTAGAGCGATAGCTCAGAAAGCCCAGTGTTTGCTTTGCAAACACCTGGATTTTGAACCCCAGAACCAATATAGAAAACTGCTATACAGAGTAATGTGCGCTTGTAATGCCAGCCTTGAGAAACAGAGACAGAGTTTCTGGGTTTCCATAAGCAGCCAATTTACTCCAATTAAAGGTCATGGGCTCAGTGGGAGACCTTTTCACATACACACACATGCACACACACACACAACGTGCACACCCATACGTGTGCGCACACAAATCAAGGAAAGTAGAAAGTCAATGTGAAGAATGAGAAGAGACTAAAGAGCAATACTTGTGCAAAAAAGGAATGGAATAAAATCTCAATTAAAAATTAAGTTTCTGCTGTTAGATGACATTTTCATTATAAATAACCACAATAAGTATATTTTTTAAGAAAAGAGTTTTTTATTCTTGTTTTCTCTTTGTTTCAGATTTTGAATCATTAAGATAAAATGTATTCTCCAGCATTTAGGAAGATGTTGTGATGACCTGACAAACACCTTGAATGGCACATTAGCAATAAATGCAGTTCTTGGATTATTCCAGGCTCCCCTAAAGGAGTCTAGGCACACAGCACCAATGACAAGTGAGTTAAAGAGCCTCAGTCACGAACCAAGGTCCAAGTTTACAGTGTAGTTTGTTTCATCCTTAGATCAAATCAGAATGAAAAGAAACAGAACTCTATCTCTTTTGGACAGTCTTCCAGAGACATTGTTTCTTAAAGTCAGGCTTTGAAATAAGTTGAAGGAACAAATATTTTAAGGTTGTCATCTTTGTAATGCTGGGCAGGGGATATCATTACTCACCTTCATGAAATGTGGGGGTACTCCCAAATTCTAACTCAAATGATCATTTTTTTATGGGAATGGACACAGTAATGACATTTGTCTTAGGGGATAGGTGTAAATTAAAATATACCATAATATGAAAACAACTGCATAGTCTTATCTCCCAGTTTTGGGTGTCGCTATTTCAAAATTTAGCTTTGTCTCTAGGCAATTTACCTATTTGAGCCTTAAATTTTTTTGTCCATTTTTCAGTGGAAGCATCAGTACCCTGTTTTTGGAGGGAAATGTTGTAAACACTGAGGAAAAAACGAACATGTAGCACATCACATACCATCATTTACAACTCATAAATGATGCCAAGTGAGTGTGACTACAGTGATGCAGTGTGGAGCACCATATTTTTGTTCATGGCAGTTGTTCATAGGTGAATTAAAGAGAATCTCTAAATACCGCCAGCGTGGAGTTGAGTAGTATAGCTCTCCTGTGCAATTTTGATGGGAACAAATAAATTGCCAGATAACATTTCTGATTAACTTAGTAAATTGATCAGCTCTATAGAGTGATTAGATACAATGCAACTCGATGTTGGACGTAGTTAATACGCTGCATGCTACTGGTAGCTGCAGAAAACAGGACTCTGCTGCTCTGTTCTCGATGGGGTGCAGGGGTGCATGCTTGCTGGAGTGTGGGGCTGTGGGGATGCACGGGTTCAGGGTGCAGGGCACTTGAAGAGGGAGACTTTGTTTCATTTTCAAGTGCTTCTGAGTTTAGACATAAATTAAAAATAAAATGAGGAAAAGCATCTTTCCATGACTCCATCTATCTGAATAATAGCACTATTATAATTCTGCCTCTGCTTAAACATATCCAAATTTATATATAAACACACATACAAACCTATCTTTGATCAAGTTCACTTAGCTTGGCCATTTCCACTAATTCATAATTTTTAATATTTATTTTTTGTTGATGTGTGTATGTGTGCATGCCTGTGTATGGTGTGTGTGTGTTTGTGTGTGTGTGTGTGTGTGTGTGTGTGAGAGAGAGAGAGAGAGAGAGAGAGAGAGAGAGAGAGAGAGAGAAAGAGAGAAAGAGAGAGAGAGAGACACACACACACACACAGAGAGGGAATATACTGTATGTATGCTGGTTCTTGTCAAGGCCTGAAGACAGTCTATAGAAGCTGCAGATAGAGCTTTCCAATAATGTGCTGAGCAAAGCTTCAGTCTTCTGCAACAGCAGCAAGTGTGTTAATGGTTGAGCCATCTCTGCAGCACTCATAAACATTTGATGGGGGATAGGTCATGGCTCAGACTGAAGACAGGATGGGTATAGCTCTGTATCCAATAAGGTGGGTTCAGAAGCTATAGTTTATAGTGGGGTCAATGCATAAAGAAAGTACAAAGCCTCTGCTCCATTGAGAAGCACATTATTGTTTCTAATTATTCCTTGTTTTTTTCCTAGACAAGTGACACCATAGTTAGGAGTCCAAACCTTGAAATCATACCCATCAAGCCAAAAAGTAATTTTATAAATGTCTAGATATTAGATATAAGAAGAAACAATGAACACTGTACAACTGAAGATCCTTGCTTTGATTTAAATGTGAAATATCCTTCACAGGCTGGTATCTGAGCTCTTGGACTCCAGCTGGTGACACTATTTTTAGAAACTGTGAAACCTCTTGGGAGTACAGCCTAGTTAGTGGATGTAAAGCATGCTGGGCAGGAATATATATTCAATATAGTCATCTTGTGCATTACATATCATTACATATATATATGATGTAGTTATCTTGTGCCTTTTTATATATTGTAATGGTAAATACAATAAAGCCTGTAAATCCTGGTGTTAGTAGGAGTGCTGATGGAAGGCATTTTTGTGTGAGTAAGGGAACCATGAATCAGAGGGAAGAATTGCTTAATGATGTTGAGGCTTAGGCTTTTACAGCTGGAGCGACTGAATCACCTAACTACCTAGACTTCCACCAGCATGGCTTTGTGACTGGGAATCTTCCGAACAATCTAATCTCTATCCCCAACTTTTCCTTCTGAAACAAAACTTTTTAAAGCAATCCTTGATAGCATATACCTTGCAAATCCAGCCTTTGTGTGACAGCCAGAGTATTGTCACATTACATTGACAACTAGGCATTGTTTCTATGGCTATGGTACAGAGAATGTATAAAAATATTTTTTGGAGCTTATTTTGATTTAACTGATTTTTTTTGAAACAGTTTTTAGAGATTTTTTTTAATGAAGAGGCTGGGCCTCTTTCCCCCCCACACACACCTCTTCTCCCTCTCACTCAGGGCCCCCTCCCTCCGGCCCTGCTCGCTCCAGTCTGAAATTGGGTTTTATAGACAGGAGCTAATGCCACAAAATCCATAGTAACTTGTAGCTAGTGTTTTGATAGAGGCATCTCATTTGCTCTTAGAAAGGTGCTCATGTGATATCAAACAAGTATCACTGTCTGTCTTCCATTTCACTGGAGTAAACTGGAACTTGAATAATTAAGTCACTAGCTGGAGGTGGTTGTCTGACCCTCTGAGCCCTGATCATCTAAGGGCTTCTCCCACCAAATCTGTTATTTTTATGTTCAGCTCTCTGCCTCTTTGTGTGTTCAAAAAGGGCTAGTCTTTCTACTCGGTAGTAAAGTCCATTACGTTATCTAGAAATTGACCACCTTTCAGAATATTTCCATCACAGAAGTCTTTAAAGAAGGCTTTATTTCAAATTCTCTCATGAAATATCCTATGCTAAAACCTAGAGTTTCCAAGTGTCTGGCTCGTGTCCCAAAACACAGATGATAAAACAATGGATAAGCATTGTCACTTCTGTCTCCGACAGTATAGAAAGACAGGCCCTGAACTACTTCCAAGGAGTCAAATTTCCCTTGCACTGAAATAGTCAAAGCCGATCAGAAGATCAGAAGGCTGGGCCTGTGATGCTTCTGGATTTCCCCTACTTCTCAGAGATTCCTCCCACTCCCATCACTACCACTTTGTTAACACCTCATTAAACTATTGCATTGACAGTGAGGTGTAGTTTTTTGCTTCTAAGAAGTGCTTGGACTTCAGGACAACCAGAGGATGCTGTGGGATGTGGTGATTTGAGCTTTTACAGGGTAATTACTCTCATGTTCTGTTCCATGGCTATCTATTTAGAGTATTTAATTCTGGGACTCGTCCCAGTGTTTTTCAGCAAAAGCACATTTTCAAGCCATGAGAAAGAAGTCTGTGGATGAAACCACACTCATGGTTCTGACTCATGTGGCTTTCCTAGGTGAAGGAATAGTAGAACAGTGGTATCTTTACTTGCTCTTGGGAATTCCCAGTGGAAAATAACAGCAGGAAAAGTGGTTTTGCTTCCTGTTGAATAAAGCTATCTTAAGTGACTTTATTGTGCTACTCCATGGAGAAAGGATATCTACATTCTCATGCATGAGTCATTGTACCAGCTTCTGCAACCCCCCATTTTCAGTTATTTTCTACTTTAGGAACTTAAGCCCAAGGGAAACTGCAGGGGTATTGAGGGCAGAATGGGGAGAGTAGAACACAAAGAATTAGTGGTATAGAAATGAAAAGTGGAAGTGCAGTAAGTTTCGAGTGCTGATGACTCCTGAGACCTTGGGAAGATGAGTTAGAAAGACCAATAGCGTGCAAAGGGTGCTAGATTTCACCACTCCAACCATTTCTAGTAAATGTCTATTTTCTTTTTAAAGTGCATGTGTATGTGTGCATCTGCTATGTGCAACTTGTGTATGCAGTTTCCGTGGAGACCAGAAGATGGTAGCATATCCCCTCTGGAACTGGAATTACAGGCAGCTGTGCGCATGGGTACTAGGAAGTGAATCAAAGTTCTGGGCAAAAGACACAAGAATTCTTGATTGCTGAGGGTCTTCTCCAGCTCCAGTGTTGGCTGTTCTTAGCACTGCCCAAATTGTTATCTGGGAATAGGGTATAGCTGCCGAAAAGAAGTTCTTTAATATGTTGCCAATTGTTCTAGAAAAAAATATAATAGTATAGACATGACTCACACATGAATCTATAAAAATAAACCTGCTTAGGCTGAAAACACGTTGAGCCACATTCCCTGTCTGCTATTTTAGGAAGTTAGTGTGGGGTTTGTCTAAGAAAAAAATTTACATTCTCTGGGCAAAAAGGCAATGGTATAGAGCCCCAAATCTTCTGAATCCATTTGAAATCTTGTGAGATACATGCAACTAAAAGAACATAAGCAAATAACTCTGTGTGTTTTTGAAAATTCTTTTATTTCTACACATGAACAGTGGATATAACAAATAATCTCATCATTGTTTAAAAACTGCAAGACTTTAAACAAATGGAATGTGTGTGCAAATGTTATTCTGCTAGCTGGAGCTTTTGTCATCCTTACATTACCATGAAATGACTTTTTTTTTTTTTATAAACCTTTCATTAGCATGCAGTTTCTCAGTTTTTCTGAGATCCAGTGTATGCTTTGACACCAGTATGCAATGGACCATGATCACATGGCAGTAGGTTTTCATCGTCTTAAGCCTGTATCATTTCTGCATGTTTGAGAAAGACTTCTGTTTATTTTTAAATGTGGAGTCAGTTGTAGCCTGTTAAATACTGTTCATGATACAAATACCTGCAGTAATTTCTTTTATCTAACTTTTTCCTGGAAACTTTCACCCATCCCCATTTCTAGCCTCAGTCACCAGTGTTATTCTCCCTCTCTCCCCCTCTCCCTCTCCCTCTCCCTCTCCCTCCTCTCCTTTCCCCTCCTCTCTCTCTCTCTCTCCCTCTCTCTCTCTCCTTCTCTCTCTCTCCATCTCCACTGTATTAGTGTCTATAAATGAGTGACCCACAAGGTGTTTATTTTTCTGTAAACCCAATATTACATCCTCAAGTTTCATCCCTAATGCTGTGAATGACAGAATTCTGTTCTCTTTTATGGCTTAATAATCTTTCATTATGGACACATGCCACATTTTATATTTCTATGGAGTTATCTGTGGACAGATTAGATGATTCCATAGCCTAGCCATTGTGAGCAGTGCTGTACTCTCTTTGACCTGATTGCTTTAGAATACATAACAGTAATGGGATTGGCAGATCAAATGATAGTCATATTTTTAATGTTTAAAAAATAGTTCTTTCATGGGTCTGAACAAGGCCCTCTGCATCTACTTCAAGGTTGTGTAGGTTGGTGTTCTTGTGGGACTCCAATGATGAGATTCTTTTGCATGTGCTTGGGACCCTTTCTCTCACACTGACTTGCTTTGTCTAGGCTTAATATGAGGGTTTGTGCTCAGTCTTACAGACTTTTCTCAGGCTATCTTTGGTAGTTATGCCTGGATGACATTCTTTCTTTTTTTTTTCTTTCTTATCTTTTTTTTTTTTTTTTGGAAGGGAAATGGAGTAGGTGTGATCTGGAAGAGAAGGGAGGTGGGGGGGAACTCTGCTCTCAAAAGAGAAAAACTAAGGTTAGAAAAATAGTTTTTTCACAATTTTATAACTATATAATAAGTATTTTGATTAAAGTATCATCCTATGTCTAATGAGGTAAGAAATCTTGAAATGGGTCTTATTGCTGTATCTATAAACCCCCTATCTAGCTTCTTTGTATTTTAAAGAAATTTAAAAATAAAACTTGGTAAAGTAAGATGAATTTATTTAGTTTGGCAGGGGTGGATAACATGTTAGATGTTAGGGAAAAGAATTCTAATTTGGTCCTTGCCATGCATGTGGGCCATTTTACAATTTATACAAGCCGTAGGAGAAAAGTCAAAAGGTCATATATATGTAAGTTTATCTGTGACCCAAGTTAACCAGTTCATTTCTGTGGCAAAAAGTAGCTATGCCCAGGCTTCATCTGAGCCCTAGCTGCCCTGGAACCTGCTATGAAGCCCAGGCTGGCCTTGAATTCACAGAGATCCACCTGCCTCTGCCTCCTAAATGCTATATTTTTTGTTTGTTTGTTTTTGTTCTTTGTTGTTTGTTTTAAACTCAATAATGAAAATTTATTTGGTCACTTTGGAGGTAGAGGGGAGTAGACATTTTCCATTCATTCTAAGCCTGGTGAAGTGCTTTATGGTTAAGTCTCTTCTAATTGGTATAGACTGGAAGCCTTAGCATCATTTCTCTGAAGTCCAGGTTCAGCTCCAAAACCTCTAGGCCTTTTAAATATACTAAGTTTTCAAGTGAACTAACAGTCATGGTCTGATAGCCAAAACAAAGAACCAGCATCCCTCTTCCTCCACACCTCCTCCACCAAATATAGGACCGCAATCAAGGTATCCTCAAGACCGTGGTCCTTATCTAGGCTGGGAGAATGAGATTGATTTCTTGTGTTTTCTTGCTGTAGAGGCATCCACATGCAAGGTTGTAGACCTCTGGCAACAATTTCACCCATGACCACTTCTCATATGTGGGGTGACTTCTGTCTCCCCTTCTCCTCCTTCATACTGGTTCACAGGTTGGGAACTTTGCACCCAAAGTAGTACAAAATAGTAGAACCTCAAGTGATGGGGGTCTAGTAGAGAGCAGCTTGATCCTAATAGGACTACATTTTAATTGGATTAGTGCCCATTCTAAAAGGAATGGCTTTGGCTCCAGATCTCCCTATAAAAATTATAAAAAGGTATCTTTTTTTTTTTTGACCAAGCTTTCCCTCTTGATTCCAACAGAACAAAATAAAAATAAAAACGGAATCACTTATGCAAAAAATTTTAGTCACTAAGCTGAAACTGACTTGTTTATCTGATTTTCTGAGAAATCAGTATTAAAAGGAGAGCCAAGTTCCCAAACTGGCCAATTTCAACTGGCCTGAACATGAATTCTCATCTGTCTTAATCCTTGCACTCAAACAGCCTACCAAAGGTAACCTGATGTTAGCCATTTTTTTCTTTGTACATTCTATTTTTCTACTTCCGCATTGTAAAAACATAACTTTGAAATGGATGCTCCCATTTTGTTTTTGTTTCTGTGTTGTTCAACCCTTTTCTATTTTAAAAATCAACCCCCATTTGACCTATCCAATACTAATTCTATTTTATGAAAGGAAGTGTTATCCAGTTATAAAATTTAAAAGTGTCAATGAAGAACATTAAGTTAACTCACAAATCTATTTTTGATAAATCATTTGGCATATAAATAAAGATATCCACAGGCTCTGGAGTCTAGGAATTGAAGTATTATGGATACTGTTTTGAAAGCAAATTTTGGATGAAATAAGCAAGTCCCTAAGACCAAGACAATTTTCTACAGTGAGGACAAGAAGGAGGAAACTTTTGCAACCTTATTTTTATGAATAAAAATGGAGCTCTCATTTAAAACAGTACTTAAGAGAAGGCCAGCATTGAACATGGGTGCAACAGTCTCATGCATTTGAGTTCACAGCTGAATATAAAGACATGGGCTGAGCATCAGTGTTCACTTCTTTCTGTTTTCTGGCTGTAGATGCAATGTGACCAGCTGCAGCACATGCCTTTCTGTACATGATAAACTTTACCCTCCAACTGTGAGCCAAAGAAAACTCTCCCTTCCTCAGGCAGTCTTTTAGTCAGATATATCTTATTGGTGAATTATAAAAACTGATATTGTACATAAGCCTAAATTAATTAACAATTTAATATAATTCTCTTATAACCCTCTCACTGTATTTTTTCAAACATTGATTCTAAGACACATAAAAAATTTAAAGGATAGTGATGGATTTAAAAATCAAAAGCAAATTCAAAGAAGTTGCTCTCTGCTAGCTAAATACTTATTATAAATCCACAATGATTAAAATCCTGTAGTGCTAGGTGGTCTCATGATAAATGAATGAATGAATGAATGAACAAATACCATAGAATAAATTCAGAAGTAAACATACATTCATATGTTTGTGTATTTTGCATGTATGTAGTGGGGTGGTCATACAAAATCATAGTAATCTTTGCTATAAATTGATAGAAACTATTTTTCCTTATAAGTGTGCCATTGTGTAAGTGGATATGAAAAAAAATAGATGCATGGTATCCACTTACGATATAATAGTAACTGGCCCAGTTTTGCTTGTTTGTTTTAATAAAAGGAGATCAACTAATAGATGCTCTAAGCATACTCATAGAACTATGACTCTGAAAAAGTCAAATATTTGTAAAACATTAAATACCAATGCACACATACATGCACACATACACACACGACAAACACATGCAAACACATGCATGCACACACATTCTTTCTAAATGAGTAAATTTTGATCAACGGTGAAGGTGATCGGAGTATGTGCATAGAAAGTAATATGAATAAATTATGAGATAACAGCTCACACCAGCCCAAATGAAAGAAAAAAAAAATAAGCAAAGCAGCGAAGCAAAACAAAACCTGTGATGCTTCTAAGTGCTGTCAAGGATGACATCCTCTGCTTCTCACTTGGTACAATGGCTTTATGACACTTCGCAGCTTTACTAAAAGCAATTAACATTTACTCTGGGACCAAATATTCCTCTCCTATGTGTATTACTGACAAGTAAGGTGTGCAACCAAAGCACATCTATGAACATGTGTTTGGAGTCATATTTGTGATGGCGCCGAGCTAGCATTAGCTCAAACATCCATAACAGTGTCATTCTAAAATTGCATTATATTCTTATCAAAGGAATAGACAACCCTGAAAAGGCTTTTAGGTTATGTGACCATCAGGTATACTGGGAGATTCCTACACTCTGTTTGCTGTTAAATGATACTATTTATACAGAGTCGCAAATTTAGTAAGATCAATAAACCAGGATTAAAATTACATTTTTAACAAGTGTGATTTGAAAGTGATAGGAAGGTCTGTGAGATGTTGAACATGTCCCATTATTTATTTAATGTGGATAGTAGTATGTTCCTGTGTTCACTTGTGTTTTTTTTTTTTTAATAAACCGATAGGCTTTACACTTATGATTGACAACATGGATTCTATGCTTCAAATGGAGAGTTAAATGTTCTAAAGTCAAAGAGTGAAGGAATCATTAGTGTAAAAATATTAGCCCTGCAAATCCTCCCACATTCACGTTCTGAGAACTGCTACTAAGTTCAATCATCATTAGTTTCTTTTTTTAAGTTTTTAATTCTTTTTTAGTTTTTTTGTTTCTTTGTTTGTCTGTTTGTTTGTTTTTTTAAGACAGGGTTTCTCTGTATAGCCCTGGCTGTCCTGGAACTCACTCTGTAGACCAGGCTGGCCTCAAACTCAGAAATCTGCCTGCCTCTGCTTCTCAACTGCTGGGATTAAAGGCGTGCACCACCACTGCCTCGGCTAAATTTTTATTTCTTTTCTGGGATTTTCTGTAATGTTGTCTGGACACATAAACCAGACATTAAAATTTATCTTCAAAACTCAAAAACAGGAGTTGATAAAGTTGGGGACTATTTGATTGATTCTTCATCTTCTGTGAAGTAGTCATATGGATACCAAGATATCTTTTTTTTTTTTTAAATATGAATAATACTGGCAGAAGCTCAACTTTCTCAAAATAGCTCTGTTTGGGGATTCTGAGGATAAATGGTCTGATTCAAAGCATGAACCTTGTTTTACACAAACTTGTAAAGTTTCAGTTTTGTTCCAGAGCATATCCCAAGGTTACTGCAATAACATGCAGTGAAAGAAGTGTAAAATATGAATGGAATTGTGCCAATGACATTTAAGATGCTGGTTCCACAATTCTTTATGAACAGGACACTGTAGCCTACTCTGAAGTCTTCAAATGGAAATCACCCCCCTTTTCCCTAGGGGTTGCACAAAACCCACTGTTTCCATAGAAACTGTGTCATGTGATGTCAGAACTTGGGAGTAAGCCTTGAAGGATGAAACAAAGGGAGTATTGGCTAGCTAACAAGAAAAGCATCCTGAATTGATAGTATAGTCTATCAAATAACAGGAAGAAACAGACATGCATGCACATGTTCTACAGCTCTTGTTATGTTTAGAGACTGCATACAACCTGTTTTCCAAAAGCATGCAATATTTGGAAGTCAATATTTCTTTCCATGCATCAGGTCACTGAGAAAACCTGGGGGTTTGAGGAATTCATTAACATCTACTTTTTCAAGTTGATGTTGGAAAAACTTATTTGACAAAGCCTTGAAATGTGACTTCTGTCTCTAGGGGGCTGGATAATGCTCAAAGAAACAGGCATAATGGAAGAATGTTCCAGACAGATATCAACTCTACAAATGTAAATATTATTATATCTATGGGGTTCTATGTTTTTTTTTTTTTTTTTTGAAAATTCAAAACTAAGCAATGATTTATATATATACGCATTTGGGGTATTTCTAATACAAAGGATTTTAGCAACAGCCTTTCTAGGGTAGAGGGTAGCCTGTTTCTTTCATCCAGAGAAAACGTTAGAAGCCAAATTTTTACATTTATTTGTTTATCTATCTATCTATCAATCAATCATCTATTTGTCTGTCTGTCTATCTATCTGTGTTTTGAAGGGTATATGCTCCCGTATGTGTGTGTGTGTGTGTGTGTGTGTCCACATATGTGCTTGGATGCTAAAGGAGGACACCGGATGACTACGCTCATTTTCTCCACATTCTTCCATTGAGGCAGAACCTCTTACTGAACCTACAACTCTGCTCACAGTCTGAAATAATCAGTGACTTCACTACTCTGACTACTGTACAGGGTTAAAAAATAATAGATCTATATGTGTAATTGAAAGACTGGTCTCTATGCATAAGAAGGAAAGTTAAAATATTTTAAGGTCAAAAAAAAAAACCTTAAATGTATAGATAATATCTCCATACCATACATACATACTCCCGCAGACACAATCAGAGAACTGTCTTTAGTTATCACTTTTTTTTTAAAAAAAGGTTTTGATTTGTTGTTTGAGATTTTTCTCCAAAGCTGTCTGGATGCATAAGCATGTTTTGCACTGAAGTTTTGGACACTTTGTGTGGGTGCTGGGGAGATTCAAACCCAAGTCCTGATTCCTGTCAGAGTTCTTACCTGACAAATCATTATCTAGGACTGAACAAATGTTTTAAAGGTGATGATATTAACCAGAGGAATTGACCTTTTCTTTTGCCTTTAATTTTTGATCGAATGGAGTAAGCAACTGTGTTGATCTAGCAAAGTGGCAGAAGTGGATTCTTTTCTTATACCCATGACCTCACTAGCCCTGGGAAGCTGGCTAGATTCTCAGTACCCTGCATGATTTCCCTCCTGTTGAGTGTTCTGTAAGTCCTTTAGACAGCTGTTGGTTACCACAGAAATGTAAGTGCCACTTATTACACTGTATGGATATCTTTCTATGCTTGTGTTAAAGAGAATCTATGACTCAGAAGGGATTTAAATGACTATTAACTTTGTGGATTCGTTATTTAAGTTGTTGTTAATTTGTCAACTTTAGCCTAGTAAAAGAAGCTCTTACTGTGGTCATTATACTTGCTAGAATATTGTCTTTCGATAGTTTCCTTTTCTTCATTTTTATTCAGAGAAAATAAAAATCCTAAAGTACTTTACTTACAATTGTTACTCATGAAAGACCTTTAAAATGGTTAAATTTATATATGTACACATATGTACACATAGATTCAAATATCATATGTATACACTAATCATATAAAAGCTCTATTATCCATGTGATACAGTAGTAACCAAGTTCAGAGTACTTCACAACTGATGAAATAATTTGATTAGAATTGTATTGAGCCAGAGGGAATTTGTTCAAGTAATGCTTTTTAAATATATTTTAATGTGCTTCCTACCATCTGGTGTCTCTTAGAAAAAAATGTCACACACACACACACACACACACACACACACACACACACACACACTCTTCAGATAAGTTAAATGTGTCTCAATAACAAGAATAGCTGTGTTTATTTTGTATTCACACAATTTCAGGCATGGGGTCTGGTGAAACTTATTATCTTTTGTAATTTTCATGGAGACTTTAAAAGTGAATGATTTGATCTCAGTTTATTGAAGAATATAGATAGACTGAGTCCTTGTCTTCTGAAAACCTCACTTGGGTGTCAAATTCTCATCTTGCTGACCACAGACATAAAACCTTTAAAGAACTCTACAAATACCATATTTAGGATTAATGGATGCCAAAAGCCTTGGAGCCTAAGAGACTCTCATATTACACCCACACAGATGGTGATCACATTATGGAGGAAGGTATCTTTTCAGAATGGCAGACGCCACATAAGCACAAAGAGAAGAGTACATATATGTTCAAGGAGAAACCTGAGTGTTACCCTTGTATGTCAGGTGCTATAGCCTCCAAGAATAACAGCTAATTCCCCCCTGAGACCCATTACTGCCTTGGAAAATACCACTGTGGTCTGCATTCACTGTTGCCATGGAGCTAAGCATCCTTTCTATTGGCAGAAGGTCAATCCTGTGTTTAAATGGAGCACACATTGAACATATACGATGTATAGTATACTATTATTTATTTGTGGGAGGTTCATTACAGGGCTTGGTGTCCAGCTTAAATTAGATGTATGCAGAAATTTTCTGCTTTTTATGTTTCGAGTATTTTACGAAATTCTTTCAGATTGACTGTATTTAAGGTTCCCTGAATTTTCTGAAAGCCTTTGAAGGGTGTGTGTGCATGTGTGTGTGTGTTTGTGTGTGTACAGTGATTCTTATACTGTCTATTCTGTTAGGAAACTCTTTCAAACAACCAAAAAGAAACTTTGCTTTTCGTGTATGATCCATTAGATGCTATTATTTTATAAACAACCTCTAATTCTGAGACTTTCAAATGTCATTATCATAAGCGCAAGTCCCTTTGAAATGGCACTTGGACTCTTCATGGCTTTGTAATGGCTATCAAACTGGATTGCCTCAGTGGGTGAATTCAGCTGGCAAATTTCTCTGGGTTTCCCAGCACAGTCCTTTACATCCCTGACACTGCCGATGTGCGCATACAGCCAATTTTGGAAACAGAATGTGCCTGCTCTTCATCCTACTCAGATAGAAAAGAAATATTCCTTTGAGGATATTTACACAAGCAAAGTGAGAATGCCTAGGAACTGTGCCTGACCACAGTGCCCAGTGGCTGCTTTCCCTTGCAAGGGCATTTTTAGAAATGAAGTTTATAGGATTATGTTTTAACCCAACAGACCACCATGATCACTTTACCGTGTATCCCTAACATTCAGAGAGATTACCTGAAACTATGTGCTAATTTAGTGTTCCCTGGGCACTGGTGCTTTAATACAATCAAGTTGAAGTCTATGATCCCTAAAGGCATACAGTCTCTTATTTGCTATGTCATTCTCTGTACACATATGCATGTGTGTGAATGCTTGTATACACATGCACAATCCTGTGTTTGAGTGCAGGCACCTGTTTGTTGCAGGACTTGTATAAAGATTAGAAGACAACATAGAACATCAGTCCTTCCCTCTACCATGTTTTGTGAAATCTGGGACACTTTTGTTGTTGCAGAAGCACAACATTGTGTTGGCCCTTTCATGTGTGATTTTGGGATTCAAACTCTGATACTCATACTTGAGCAGAGGAAGTAATCATAGTTACTGAGCCATCCCTCCAAGTGCAGTGTGAATATATTTTTAAAGCTTTTAAAATATAGAAAACATAGAAATATAAATTTTAAAACATTAAAAATAAAAAATATATAAAGTACATAAAATATATTTTAAAAGTTTTGATTTACATGTCTGCACCAGAGATAAAAACATATAGAAAAAGAATATTTCAACTTATGGGTTTTTTGTTTTTCATAAGTACACAAAAAAGAAATATTACTGATTCAGTGAAAACTGAATTCTGGTCCTTACCTTGCCTCAGATGGCTTACTAACATTAGATGCATCTTTTTACTCTCTCTAACTTCAGTTCTCTCATCACTAAAATTACCGGATTAAACTTGAAAATCCCATCTTGAAAATTCCTTTTGCTGATAATATTTTGTAATTCTAGAAAACTAGTCTCGATAGGCATTTGTAACTTAGAATGTCTATTAAGGCTTATAGGCCTGTGCTACAACATCAGTCTTACATTTAAAGAGCTCTTCTTAGTCAGGTCTGTGGATTCTTTCCCTACTTATTGCTGGTTGATTATCAGTTGACTAAAGACATGAGAATGTTTTAATTCAGAATAAATATCTAGACAACAGAAACAATATGCTTGCTTTGCTCTGAATTTCTAGAGATACAAATTCTCCAAGCTTTTATTATTTTCATCCCCTAAATGTGAAAACCCTTCTTTTCAATGAATATAATAATTAAAGAACTTAATACACCCATACAGTGTATTTTGATCATACTCTCCCTCTCCCCACATGGATCCATCACCAACCCTCATACAAATTCACATCGTTTGTTTTTTTAATAACGCACTCAGTTAAATTTGGCCTGCCCATATACTGAGAAGGGCAGGGCATCTACAAAAGCATGGCTAGCCTACTGGAAAACTGCTTCTCTTGCTCCCTGAAGCCCTCAACAGTCAACAGCTCATCAGCTGGGGATGAGGTTCTCACTCAAGGTAGAATGCTAACCATCTTGCTTTTGTGCAGTTGTGCTGCTATGAGTTCCTGAGGGCAGCGGTCCTGCAGTTAGTGTTCATTGGAGATGAACAAAGCTCATTTCTATCAGTTAAAAGGAGTTCAGTTCCAAGTTAATTCACGTTTGCTCTAATGTCCTAATGTTCTTCAGATTCTGTGTCTGCTCTGCAGATGTGAACTAGAAGATAATATTCTGCAAATTAACCTAAATGAGTCTAATATTCTAAACTACTTGAAGCTACAGTCATCCACTGACCTATTATTCAGCTATATGAATAGCACACATGTTTGCTGCATGTGTGATTCCTGAGAAGTGTCACATGCCTTTTATTGGAGGGAAGTGGGCAAGTTTGTCCTAGATAAGGCATTGAGAAAAGACCACCAAAACATCCCCAACCAAGTCTGCTTTGTTGAATGAAATGACTTATTGAGGTTACTTAGGGAAAGTAGCTGTTGGCCTGAACACTCAAGTCTGAGTGATGATGTACAGGAGCTGAGTCGGTGGAAAACTTGCAGGCAGTACCCTTGCAAATATTTCCTGCAGGAAAGAGCCTTGATAATTTTGTAACTTCCTGAGGTTCTTGAATCTTATAACTTTCATTAGCTTCCAGGGTCCTATTAGTGTCCCTCCTCCCTCAAGGAGAGAATGTTTTAATTCAGGAGAAATATTGATGCAGCAGAAACACTATGCTCACTTTGCTCTAGACTCTAGAGTCTGGAAGGACAAACAGTGAATGAACACAAACTGAACCACCAGCTAAGGGGTAAAAGCCTCCCTCGTGTTGGAGGTTCTAGAAGCTGTGGGATTTATTGCTTTCCAGAGCAGGGACAAGGAATTAGACTGAATAAAAGTGGTCATTATCATTCTCAGAAGCAGCTTTCCTGTGAACAAGAAGGTGAAATATGACAAAATAAGACAACACATTGCTTACCTAGGACGTGAATTACCTCTGTACAACATAGGTTAGTCTTCTGTCTCTGGGTCTCAGAGCTCTACAGCCATCTGAGGCTCTCTGGAAGATTCACTTCAGAATTGATTGACAGGATCTACTTTCTGGCTCTGCTGGCTGAGCTGCAGTTCCTCAGGATCTGTTGGCTGTTAATTGTGCCAAGTCGTGACACATGGGCCAGTTCCATGTCTGACAGCAGGTTAGCTGGCACCATCAGAACCAGTGAGAGAGGGCAATTAATCTCCATATTTCATTGGATGAGTTTGTCAGGTACATTTTGCGCATGTGCAGATACATTTATAATTATTCTTCATTGGCTTATCTTCCTCATCATTACTCAGTTATCTTTAAATATCTATCAAATACCTTAATACATTTTTCATTTTTTTAAATGAAAGGCAAATTTGTCTCTACTTTATTTAAACAACATAAGAGTTTTACCCGTTTTAATAATAGGAAAGCACTAATTTTCTAATTTTTCTAATTATTGATTTTATGAGTGTGGGAATCAGTTTAGCAAATTAGTACGATCAGGCACAGTATGCCTTATCAAAGATATCCAAGTCCCAAGCCCTAAAACTCAGAAGTTGTGACTCTACAAAATGGATTTTCAAATTAATAACAGCATTCCGATTATAGGAATGCAAGAGATTAAAAACAGGTCTGCCCTTAGAAGTGTAGAGGGTGTTACTTTTTATTTAGTACTGTTGAATGTTGCGGTAAGTTCCACTTAGACATATTTTAAAATTCCATTCAGATTTAATTTTTTTGAAATGTAAAACAATAAAACTTTGATGCTATTAATCCATTACATATTCAATTATTTTTAATCCTTTAATTAAAATTAAAATGAAATGATAATTTTAAATTATATTAAAATGCAATGATATCATCCCTCTCTTCTCTTTCCTCCCCCATCTCTTCTCATGAATGCTTTCTTTGTTCTTTGTTAAATCATGGCCTTTATGGTTATTTGAATAAGAAGAGCCCCTATAGGCTTATATATTTGAATACTTAGTTACTGAGTAGTGAAACAGTAAAAGAATAAGAAAGTATGGCTTTATTGGAGTAGAAAAATGGACTAACCTTTGAAACTCTAAACAACCTCCAATTAAATTGCCTCTTTTAAAAAAAATAAAAATTGCCATGGTCATGGTGTTTCTTGAGAGGAATGGAACAATGACTAAGACAGCTTTGATTTATTTAACTGTTATTGCATATATGCATATATGTGAATTTAAATATAAAAATATAACCTACACAGTCTGGATGTGAGTCATATGTATGTTTTCTGGACTGACCATTGGCATTGGCTATGAGCCAGTGTGCTCTTCTTTGGGGAAGACTATTTCTGCTGTCAGCATTCCTTGGTTGTTGACAGTTCTTTTGGTTGAAGCCCCATGGGATTGTTCCTTTCCATATTAACATGCCTTATAGCTTATATGAGAAAAATCTAAATGGCCATTTTTTAAATTCTTTTTGTTCATGTATTTATTTTGTGTGAGTATGTGGGTGGAGGTCAGAGGAGAACCTGTAAGAGGTGACTCAGTTCTCTCTTTCTGCCATGTAGGTTCCATGGATTGAATTTGGATTTCAGGCTTGCTTTTAAGTATTTTTAAAGGTTGACCCGTGTTGGTGGTCCTACAAATAGATACTCCTGTCTGCCATCACTTGTTTCTAAGCCCTATATCAGAGGCCATGCTCTCAAATCTTATTAGACAGCTGGTATGTTTCTGAGAGGTGTTTTGATCATGAGTGCTCTCCCCTCAGTAACACACAAATCTATTTTTTAGATCATAATCCAATGGACAATTTGGAAGTGATACAGTTTAGGAGGGGAAACCTAGTGGAGCTATAGAGAGTGACAACTCAGAGACATGCCCTTTCTCTCCTTGTCCGAATATCTATAATTTTATCTCTACCATATCTTCTCCATTATGATGCTCTACTTTACCACAGACCCAGAAAGGGAAAATCCAAACCTGTAAGATCATGAACACAAGACATTTTTACAGGCAGGCTGGTGGAAGCGGCACAATACATAAAATGTTTGTTATACAAGTACAAGGATATGACCAAGCAAGATTCAGAAGTTCAGGTTTGTAATGCTAGTCTAACGAATTGGAGAGCTTCAAATTCAGTGAGAAACTCTGCCTCAAAAATTACAGTGATGGTAAGTGAGACATGTACTCACATAGATCAATCACATAGATGAGCGCGCGTGCGCACATGCACACACACACGCACACGCACACGCACACGCACACACGTTTCTCCTAAGTTGCTTCTCTCCATTTTTGTTTTGCCAGTGTCGAAAAACTACAACTAATTTATAAAGAATCCTTCTAAGAATGGAATGATGTTCTTTTTGGTTATTCATCTGACAGAATCAATAGAAAACAGTGTACTTAATATATTCTTGTTTTTGAAAGGGCTGAATAAATCTGAAGGATGACATATGAAAAGGCAAGAAAGAAAAATGAGGGAAGCGGTAGTAGAGTAGCGACATTTAAAATATAACACGATTTGGCTCAGAAACTAATGGCTGGAGAGAAGGTACCGTACACGCACACCTAGGAATGAAGGGACTGAGTAAAATGACCATATGCCTCGGTTTAATGATGAGAAAACAAGTGTTGGAGCTTACTTACTGAAGGCTGAGGAGAAGAGGGACCTATGAGCATCTGTTCTTGAAAATCTTTTGGTAAGTCCCTGGAAAATGGCCAAAGCCAGAAGATGTTCAAGTATGCCCTTGCCCTTCCAGCACAGGTGTCAGTGATGAAACAGAGAAGGACAGTTTGCTTTCCTTTCCTTAGAGATTGACAGAAAGTCACATTTCATGTCACTAGCAACGGGTGCAGACAGCTGAACTCCAGGAAAGCTTTCTGTTGCAAGCTGGGCAGAGTGAGCTACGGGTTTTCTTTTAATAAGTTATGCATCTCCCCCAACCCCCATGAAGATGAAAACACTGGGAAGCAAGTCCATCATTCGTTTCAGTTTTTCAGAAAGAAAATTTCAAATAATAATAAACCAGGACAAAAATATTTCAGAATATGAATGATTAAAGAAACCCAGAGGATAATTCGGAACTGGGCTTTGTGTGATTTGAAAAACAAAATTGAATGACATCTATATGTTTTCAACACTGACTTATAGATGAAGGCTCATGTGTTGGCCATTGCTCTTTAGAACCAACCCGAACACCAGTATCATCAGTGTATATGAACAGTTGTCAATAGAGGAAACAGTGCACGAAGTCTTTCTGCTGTTAGCTAGGATTTGAAAGGCACAAGCCATTCCTTATCGATGAAACATATATTCCTGGTATATGCTGGAAATCCTGTGCCATGGGTGAGGAGAAATGCCTCCTACTGCATTCCTCTGGTACCACCACCCATGGCAACAGTCCTAGTTTTTGCAATTCGAAAGGAAAAGAATTCCTATTGGGAAACAGGTATAGTGAGTCGTTCAGGTTTAGTTTAGAAAGGGAGCAAACTGATGGATAGGTTCACTAAGAGCTTTTGAGAGCACATCAATGTTCTGGGAGCTCTTAAAGCTTCCTCCTGTCAGGAGTGACAGTTTTCTAAGAAGAATAAACACATTAATGTTCTGGCTGCATCATGAAAATTTAAGTGACATCATTTCTGAGTCTTGGTTTTGACATACATAAAATGAGTATGACATAAACAACTATCTTACTGGGCCATTCTAAAAATAAAGTAGATGAGAATATAAAGCACCCTCCTCTTTTACAAAACACACTCAGTAAATGGGTGCACTAACAACCCCTAGGTTTTTAGAGTCTAAACAGCAGCAGTGATGGCTAATCTTGGTTCTTAAATTGTATCATCCAGAATGAGGGAGCCTTAGTTGGGAAATTGCCTCCATCAGATTAGCCTGGAAATGCCTGTGGGTATTTTCTTAATTGCTAATTGGTACAGAACAGGAAATCCCACTGTGGGCAGCACCACACTGGTAGGTAGGACTAGATTATATAAGGAAGGTAGCTGTTTTCAGGGATTTCTATTCTTCCCAGGAGAAGAGCTCCAAGCTTTCCTCAGCTCTCTGTAGTTCTTTGTGTAAAATGAGGTCTCATGAGCTTTTCCCCATCTCGTTTGGCATATCCATTAGTGTCATCCATGTTCAGCTCATATTTGGGCAGTCATGTTGGTAAGACCATATCGGCATAGTTTTTGATGTTTCTAGGAGACACATTCTCACAGAAAACTCAGCAGTCCTCTTGCTGTTAAAATCTTTCTGCTATCACTTCCATAATGTTATTTCAACATTATGTATGTGGAAGTGTTTTGGAGGTGTATCCATTGTGACCAGACTTGAGTATTTATATTTATATTGTTTTTTTTTTCTGTAGTGTTCTCTGTTGTCGCAAATAGAAGATTCCTAAATGAATGGGAAGGACTATACTTATCTGTGGGTGTAAGAACAAATGTTTATAGATTATTGTTAAATATATATACAAGTAACATTATATGGACAGAGTAGGTTACATCTAGAAATATGTGAATAAAGTTTAAAAACAAATGATAGCTGAATGAGAGAGCCTAGGAACCAGTCAATAGAGATCATTCTTCCATGGTCTCTGCTTCAATGTAGGCCTCTGGGTTTCTGACTTCCGTGAACTTGTAAGATGAAACAAACCTCCTTCCTTCTGAAAGTTGTTTTGAGTCTTGGTATTTATCACAGCAACAGGAAAGCAAAGGAGAACTTTAGTTTTTTGGACTGTGTTTTTCTTCTACCACAAGAATATTCTTCCAAAGAATCTGTGTTTAAGATGAAGAAATCATATATAACTTCTATTATCTGGACCATTGTTTTCAGGCAACGATGAGACTCAATAAAGCTCTCTTCTATTTCCACACTTATTTTAGGTATCAGGTTCCCACTGAGCCAGCTTAGCTTTATAGGGACTGTGTACGTTTATGTGACCCCGTGTTTTGTTCTAGCATGTTCTTTTTAATGATTCCCAGATCGTGTTTTGCAGTCAACATGGATTCAGTGGGGACGGCTCATCTCTACCATCTCTTGATATGTGAGTGGTGTGTTTCACATGGAGCACTGTATCACTTTATATGTCTACCACAGTGCATATTGCAACTACAACCTTGTTCTTCCATGTGTGATGAGCATAAATGTAAGCCAGTCATGTATTTGAATGCATGGGGAGGTATGAGAAATTTAATGTATAAGGCTTAAGGGAAGGAGGGAAAGTAGAAGGGAGGAGTCTATGAAGGGGTACAGGCATAGTAGATCATGAGTACAAACAACTGTTCCTTATGTCTTGGAATGAAAACTGTTTAATCTAGACAAAGATGGTTGTGGTGGGGCCTGAGGATGCACAGCAATGACCAGCAAGAACAATTATGAAGATCAAATTAAATCTGTTTTAAGGGAGGCTTTGTTTTCTGATAGCCTATGTTTTAACTGATTATAAAAATGTATTGATAACCTTGATAAAAAGAAACAAACTTGCAATTGTCATTTGTTCTATATTCTAAGAATCTTGGAGAAAACATAACTTTATTTTACTTATATTACTGCAACACTGAGGGTTGGACCCAGGCCTTTACATATGTTAGGTGAACTCTCTATCAATTACTGAACTACATCTTGGGTGCTGTTTTTGAATTTTATCTTGAGATGGAGCCCCACTAAGCTTCCTGGGCTGGCTGCAAGCTTGTGATCCTCATGCCTCAGCCTACAGTATCTGGGATTATAGGCCTATAGCATCATACATGGCTACAAATAAGACTTTAGAAGCATAAATAAAACATTTCCTATCTTTGCCTGTGGGAATTTTGCTATTTTGGGCCACAAAGTGAGCAAATGTATTCCCAAATGTGATTTTTAACATTATTTTCAGATAGTATTTTTATTATAGCTTTTACTATAAATGCATGCATTCTGTATAGGCCTAAAAGCTGGCTGTTCTGATCTAAGGAGACGAATGTTTGACTTCATGATTTTCTACAATGCGATGGGCATTTCTGTGATAATTCTGATCCCTCCTAGCAGCTCCTCCTTCCCAACAAAGACTCTTCCACTTATCCAAATATTTCCAAAGTAGAATTGGAGATTTAACACTAGGAAGCAGTTTAAGGAAAAGAAAAAGAGATTTCTCCTCCTGAGGTCCAAATCGTTCCCAGTCGTGACTTTCGATATTTTCATGTGTCTTCAATATTCTTTCTAGTCTGGATCTTACTGACTCTTACAATGCTATTCTAGACTTGCGTTAGAGTTCCAAATGTGTCTCTGAAGCAGGCAAGCATAGAAAATAGTTTATCTGTTGGGGACTTTATACTTTGCTTGGCTCTGTACTTACCCCACTCTGAAGAATGCACCTAGCATTTTTTTTTTTTTTTGAGTTTTACAGGCTTTATTTTCATGGCGGATGGTAGCTGGATCTGGATGCACACCCCCATGAAACTCAGGGCAGACCTGAGTTAAATAGGGAGGGAGAGAGGGGAAAGGGTTTTGGGAAGAATGCTTAATTGGCTATACCCTCTGGCCTTCAGGTATCTCATTAGTATGTAAATCGCTTGAGGCTGAGGCCTGTAGTCATGCCCTCTGCCTGTACCCTTTGGGAGGGGCTGTATTCTACGTGATTGAACAGCACAAAATGGAGTTCCACTCCATGTGTTAGGAGCCTGGATTCTGAGAGCACTGTGGTGGAATAGATGCCCGTCCCTTGCAGGGTCTCGGGGCTACTTCCAGCCAGCTCTTCTACCAAAAACCAAGACCCTTATCATAGCCCTAGAGGCAGGCATGTGAGAAGACAGTTCTGCATCTTGATCCAAAGGCAGCCAGGAAAATACTGTGTTGTGGATAGCCCCGGCCTTGTATTTTGACACTAATTCCCCTTTCCTGGGAAGGACTGCAGAGGAGGTGCGAGTCATTACACAGGTGATTTCTAGTGAACCTTCTGTCCATCTTAATTTGTAAAATAAAGGGTAGAGCCAGTGATTGGGCAGAGGAAGGGGAGGTGGAGATATAAAGGTTGGAGGAAGAGGGAGAGGACGACTGGAGGAAGACAATGGAGGACAGAGAGAACAGAGACGAAGAGAGGTCTGGAGATGAAGACTGGAGAGAAGAGAGGAGAGAGGAGAGAACAGAGGATGACAAAGGAGGATGACTGGGAAGCAGGAGGTAGAAGGACAAACGTGTGACTGGAAAACCCTCAAGTCATAAGGGTCTCACAGCTGGGGAACAGGGTAGAGACGTGGTGAATCTGCCCAATCTAGGCTTACAGATTATATTCATAATGACTGAGTTGTGTTTTCATTGACTGGTCTTATCTGGGTTGGAGATTTAATTCTCTCCCACTACAAGACTCTCTTCCAGGGAGCTACTAGGAGGGCCAATTATGCACTGGGTGGAAATTCAAAGCCCACCCCCACAGTAATGCACTTCCTCCAACAAGGCCACATCTCATAACTTCCTCCTACTCCCTGAGCCAAGCATATTTATATTACCACATTCCACTGCCTGGCTCCCATATGATTGTGCATACACATGAGTGTATGGGGACCATATTTAAAAATAGCATAATTCAAAATACATTAGGTTCAAATTAAAAACTCCCCATCATCCATAGCATTCTAAAAATGTTAAGAGTCCAAAGTTCAGCTGGGCAGTGGTGGCGAATGCTTTTAATCCCAGCACTTGGGAGGCAGAAGCAGGTGAATTTCTGAGTTTGTGGCAAGCCTGGTCTACAGAGTGAGTACCAAAACAGCCTGGGCTCTAAAGAGAAACCCTGTCTCAAAAAGAAAAAAGAAGTCCCAAGTTCAACATCTCTTTTGAGATTCATTCAAGCATGCAACTGTAATCCCCTATGCTTTAAAAAACAAATAGCACATCATATATGTTCAGATTCACAGCATATACTTCACCATTCCTAAATCCCATTGTGAGGAAATGTGAAATCCCATTGTGAGCCCAGTAGGGCCAAAAGAAGACCCAAGGCAAGCTGGGAAATCTCCAAACTCCGCGTCTCCATGTCTGATGTCAAATGTTCTTCAGATCTCCAACTCCTTCCTACCCTGCTTACTGAAGCACAATTCTTTCTCTTTGGCTGATTTTATTTTCTGAGAGCAGTTTTCCTGAGCAGGTGCCCCAAAGCTCTGGAATCTCAAAATATTATGGTTTCAAAGGTAACTTCAATATTACAGCTTCTTGTTCCAGTATCTGGGATCCACACATGATCATCTGTGCTCCTCAAAAGAGATCGGATCACTTTACCAGCTCTTCCATCTATAGCACTCTAGGTTCTGGTTGACTCGACTTTACTGCTGCTGCTGTTCTTTCTGATCAGCCCATGGGACTGACATCTTCAATATGCTGGGTTCTTCTGCTGCAACTAGGATTCACTGCGTTCCTCTCACACACTCCCTTCATGGTGCCAAGCCTTAGCTGCTCTGCATGACAGATTCATTTATGCCTTTGAAACCAATATCACCAGGGTGATTCTCACACACGATCAACTCCAGTGCACCTAGCAACTTATTGGCAACCTGGACCCTCACCTCCATGAGCACTTGCTTTAAAGAGTGGAAATAAGTCCCTCCATTCATCAAACACTTGATAAAACTCTATTTATATTCAAGCATGTTCTGAAACACAGATGAGAAATAAGTCTGGTCTAGACTGGCTAGAGGTACATGCACAACTGTGTCTTCATAATGAAATTTTAGGGAGAATTCTATTTACCATTTTGTGGCACAATCAAGTGTGCATATATTTAAGGTTGGGTATACTATGGGAAGTAACTTAGGCAATGAGTAGAGGCCCATGCAATCTAGGTCTGTCAATCAAAACTGAGAACCAGATACACTACATTAATAGCAAACAAACTCTTCCCACTACTCTTAAACCCCATTAGAATAAGGTCCCACAGCCACTCTGACCAGAAAAGTAGATCTCCCCCCTCTCCCAAATCTAATCTTCCAGTTTTATCCCCAGCTCTGAGGCTGTGCCCTCCCCTTCATCTCTGCTCCCATCTCCAGATCATGAAGATCTCTTAAGGGAAGAAGGGAAGCTAGAAGGGAGGAGTCTCTTTTCCAGAGTTGCCAACTCTCTCAGGCATTCTCTGAGAACCAACTGCCCAAACCTGCTAGGAAAGTAGATAGGCCAGAGAAGCAGGTAGGTGATCTTCATATCTTTACCCCCATTCCAATCCAATCTACAAATCTCATCCATAGCTCTTTAGTGGCCCATCTGATGTGGCCTCTCCACCCTCCATCTTGCTCCCACTCTCAGGAGACTAAGCAGATCCTGTTTGTGCACCCTGATGTCCTCCCATATGTGGATACCTTAGCCCCCACCCACTTGTAGCTCATTTCCATCCCTGTCAGCTTCCAATACCAAATACCACAATCTAATCAGAACTCCTAAGAGTCACAACTATTAGGATCCTAGAAGAATTTTCTACCCACTGTGACCACACTCTGTTACAGACCAGAAAGGCCAATAGAAACCAAGGAAGAAACACCTAAATTTAATACACTATACAAATAGAATGAAAGACAAAAATCACACAATCATCTCATAGGATGCAGAAAAGGTCTTTGACAAAATCTATACCCTTTTATGGCAAAAGTTCTGGTGATATTAAGCATACAGTGGACATGCCTATACATAATAAAGGCAGTTTATAGTTAGCCCATAGCCAACATCAACTTCAATGAAGAGAAAATCAGTTTTTACCAAAATCAGGAGCAAGACAAACATGTCCACTCTCTCCATATTTAGTCAATATGGTACTTGGTGTATTACCTAAGACAATAAAACAATTGAAGAAGATTAAGAAGATATAAATAGGAAGAGAAGTCAAACTATCTTATTTGCAGGTGATCTGACTGTATACATAAGTGACCTCCAAAAATCCTTCAGATAATTCATAGAGGTGATAAACACTTTCAGCAAAGTAGCAGGACACACATTTAACACAGGAAAACAACCTTAAAAATGATAGATTAAGAAAGAAGTCATGGAAGTAATACCTTTCAAAATAGCCTAAAAATATATAACTTATTTTGGGGATAACCCTAACAAGCAATTTAAAGACACGTATTTAAAAAAAAAAAAAGAAAGAAAAAAGAAAAAACTTTAGGACATTGAAAAAAGAAATGAAAGAGGATATCAAAAGATAGAAAGCTCTTTTATGCTCAAGGATCAGTAGGATTAACATAGTAAACATTGCCACCCTAACAATAGCAGTGATTCTATTCAAAATTTCAACACAAAACCACCCAACTCCAAACTGTACTACAGTAATAAGAACAACATGGTTTTAGAACATAAATAGACATTTTTATCAATGGAATTGAACTGAAGACCCAGACTTTTTTTTTTTTCTATAAATAAGCCAAAAACACACACTGGGGAGTGGGGAGGCAGCATCTCCAACAAATGGTGCTAGATAAAAGTCTGCATGAAGAAGAATATAAATAGATTCATATTTATTACCCTGAACGAAAATTCCAAATGGATCAAAAAACTAAACATTAAGCCAGACATACTGAATCTGATTAAACAGAAAGTGGGGAATAGTCTTGGACTCATCGGCACAGACTTTCTGATCAGAACCCTGGTAGCATAGGCACTAAGGACAACGATTAATAAATAAGACCTCATGAAACCAAAAGGCTTCTGTATGGCAAAGGATGGCATCGCTTGGACAAAGTGGCAGGCTACAGAATGAAGGAAGGTATTTTGTTTTTTGTTTTGCTTTTCCATCTCCACATCCAATAGCAGGCTGGTATCTAAAACATATAAAGAACTCAAAACAACTGGAAATCACAGGATATTAGCCCCAAAGCTTGGAATACTCAAGATACAATTCACAGACCACATGAACCTCAAGAGGGAAGACCAAAGTGTGGATGTTTCAGTCCTTCTTAGAAGGGGAAACAAAATACTCATGGGAGGAAATATAGAGACAAAGTGTGAAGCAGAGACTAAAGGAAAGGCCATCCAGAGACTGCCCCAGCTGGGGATCCATCCCCATACAGACCACCAAACCCAGACACTATTGCAGATTCCAAGAAATGCTTGCTGACAGGAGCCTGATATAGCTATCTCCTGAGTCTTTCCCAGAGCCTGACAAATACAGAGGCAGATGCTCACAGCCAACCATTGGACTGAGCACAGGATCCTCAATGCCGGAGTTAGAAAAAGGACTGAAGGAGCGGAAGGGGTTGCAACCCCATAGGAAAAACAACAATATCAACCAACCAGACCCCCCCCACACCGGTGCTCCCATGAACTAAATCACCAATCAAAGAATACACATGGAGCAACCCATGGCTCCAGCTGCATATGTAGCAGAGGATGACCTGTCTGGCAACAGTGGGAGGAGAGGCCCTTGGTCATGTGAAGGCTTGATGCCCCAGTGTAGGGGAATTTTAGGGCAGGGAGGAGGGAGTGGGTGGGTGGAACACCCTCAGAGAAACAGGGGAAGGGAGGATGGGATATAGTTTTCCCAGAGGGGAAACTAGAAAAGAAGATAACATTCGAAATGTAAAAAAATAAAATGTCCAATGAAAAGTAGAAAAAAAGAAAAAAGAAAACACATAACTCAATTAAACCCATCACAAATCTAAACAGAAAGTTCTCAAAAGAGGAAACTCAAATGCCTGAGAAGGACTTAAGTTCCAGAAGTTTAGTTCATTATTATCCTGGCAGGGAACATAGCAATGTGTAAGCAGACATGGCCCTGGTGAAGGAGCTGAGAGGTCTACATGTTGGATTGAAGGCAACAGGAGACTATGTTCCACACTGGGCAGAGTTTGAGCATAAGAGACCTAGAAGTCCAGTCCTTCGGTAACATATTTCCTCCAGCAGGGCTAAACCTACTCCAATAAGTCTATATCTCCCACAGCAAATGGGAACAAATGCAGAGATTCATAGACAGCCAACATGCAGGGACTGAGAGACATTGAGACTCTCAGCCATAAAATAGATATCTGAATCAAATCCCTTCCCTCAGGGCTTAGGAAACCTCAAGGAAGAGGAGGCAGAAGGTGTGTAAGAGCCAGGAAGGATCAAGCCATCTAAAAACAGCAGGACTGGTGTGTATATGGACTCACAGAGACTGAGGCAGCAGACACAGGGGCTGCACAGGTCTGTACCAGGTGGGATCCTAAAGCTGAGAACAAAAGTGGAAATTTGTCCCCATCTCTAAAACCCAGAAGCTATCTCCAACTGACAACCACTTGCAAATGAAAACTTAGTTTTCTCCAAGGTAGTCTCACTAGGGAATAAATCACTCTTTTTTTTATTGCATATTTTTATTTATTTACATTTCAGATGTCATCCCCTTTCCCTATTCCCCCTCCCTAGAAACCCCCGTATCCTATCCCTTCTCCTCCTTTTTGCTTTTATACAATTTTAATTACATTATGCTAGAACAAAGAAGTAATCTCAGGCATGAATCTAAATCTTAGGCTAGAACAAAGAAATAATTTCAGGCAGGGATTTAAATATTAGGCTAGAACAAAGAGGTAATTTCAGACAGGATTCTAAATTTTAAGCTAGAACAAGGAAGTAGGCTTCAAACATGAAAATGACTTTGGGCTAGGACAGAGAAATTGGCTCAGATATTTTGGTCATCCTGATATGTGCCTAGAAACAGTGATTATTGTTTGAAACAGGGAATGTCCACAGAATTTTGTTTATTGCCTTGCTTGTTCTTTGACTATGTATATTGTCTTGCTTGTTCCTTTCTGTTTGCATCTATTATATTGCTAGTTCCTCATCCTAGAACTGACCTTAATACTTGCATGGAATAAATCACTCTTAAGGGTAGGCCTGCTGCCATGAGGTAGATGACCAATATAAAAGGAAATCAGTGGCATCTTTGGGGGTCCTTTGTTTAAGAATATTGTTATTGCTTTAAACAAAAACAATAAGAAAGAAAGAAAGAAATTTACAGGCCCTTGGTGTATATATTATAGCTTCTAATTTTGTGTTTTTGTGGGATTCCTATGTAGGGGAACATGTATGCATATGTATCTGTCTTCATTTATTTGTACTTTGTCTTTGGCTTTTTCCCTTGTTTGATTGTTTTATACTATTTCAACTTCTTTGTTTTTGACTGGACTTACTGTTTTGTTGTTGTTGTTTGTTTGTTTGTTTGTTTTTGTTGTTGTTTTCACTGTCAAGGTTTTTTTGTCTTGTTTTTTACTTTATTAGTTGTCCTATCTGCCTGTTTGCTTTCTAAGGAGAGACTGAAAGGGTGTGGCTAGGAATGGGAGAAGAGGTAGATAGGAACTAGGAGGAGGAAAAGAGGAAAATGAAATCAAAATATATTATATGTTTGAAAATCTATTTTCGGGCTGGAGAGATGGCTCAGTGGTTAAGAGCACTGACTGCTCTTCCAGAGGTCCTGAGTTCAATTCCCAGCAACCACATGATGGCTCACAACCATCTGCAGTGAGGTCTGATGCCCTCTTTTGGTGTGTCTGAAAAGAGCAATGGTATACTCACATACATAAAAAAAAAAGATAAATAAATAAATAAATAAATAAATAAATAAATAAATAAAACATTAAAAAAAGAAAGAAAATCTGTTTTTAGTACAACAGATGGCCCCAAGTAATGACCATGGCTCTTCACCACTCTAACTCACCAATCCACTGTCAGTCCTGACCACTCTAACTCAGCAATCCACTGTCAGTCCTGACTTTGTTTCTGATCCATACTCCCATCTTGAAAAATTGCTTCACTATTTTGCAATCTATGTGCTCTTTATTTTCATTTTTAATCAAAAACTTATATGCTCTATCCTGATCATTTTTTCTCCTTTATTTCTTCCTAGATCCCCTCTACCTTCCCGCCCTTCCCACCTCAAGCCATTAAGAGATCCAATAGGCAAATTAAAAAAGAAAAGAAAGAACAAGAATAAAAGAAACAACCAACAAATAACAACAACAACAACAACAACAAAAAACAGCACTAGAAAGGAGAGTGTGCGCACGTGCACGAGTACACACACACACACACACATACACACATACACCCTGTTGTGTCTAGAACACACAATTTCTTTGGTATCATGCATTATTCTATCTTTCCTCCTCCTTTTCCACATAGGTCCTTGAGCCCTGGAGGGAGAGAGTTGGTGAAGATATCCCAGTGTTCCAGGGTCATTCGCTCTCTCCATGTTGTTCTACACGTTCTTCAGTTGTGGGTCTGTATATTAGTTCCCATCTACTGTAGGAAGAAGCTTCTCAAAAGATGGCTCAGTGAGACCCTGGTCTACAAGTATAGCAGAATGTCTTTAGGAATAATTTTATTGTTATTTTCTTTTGGCAATTAGTTGTAATGCTTTGTCTTATTTAGGCTCCTCAAAGGCCCGAGGTTCCAGACCTGAGGATACCTGCCCACAGCTGGCTTTGATTGATAATAAAGGGAGACAATGTGGGCTTTTAAATGGCCAGGGCAAGAGACTGAGAGAGGAGGGAGAGGCAGACTCTCCATGACAGGGAAGCAGAGGGATTAGAGGTAAGAGCTGCAGGAAAGAAAGCATCCAGCCATGTAAGAATTCCGAAAAGTGGCCCTGATTGGGTCTGAGGTAGCAGAGATAAAATATTGATTTAGCAAGTTGACTCAGGAGTGTTGTAGGTGAGAATGTGCTAGCAGTCTGGAGGTATGGAAATTCCCAACCACTGAGAGCTAGTTAAGGCATATCAAAATTAGCTGCTGCTGCTGCTGCTGGTGGTGGTGGTGGTGGTGGTGTGTGTGTGTGTGTGTGTGTGTGTGTGTGTGTGTGTGTGTGTGTCTTCATTTGAGAATCCAGAGGGCTCTGGTGGGTACCTGGAAGCACGACCTGGGGAGTGTAAAGCAGATTAACTAATTCACCCGTAGAATTTTTCTTTAGCAAAGCAATTGTATTTGTTTTGTGTTTCTTTGTTTGGTTGGTTGTTTTTTCTTCAGTTCAATGGTCTCAGGTTCTCATTCACCTGAACAGAGTCAGGCATGGCTTCAGTCTCACAGAGTGAACCTTAAATCCAAACAACGACTCTGGGAATAGTTGGTTACCCCTAGAGGCTTAGAACCTGGAAGCATCTAACCCAAACCTTAAAAACTGGTAAAATCTGCTGCCCGTGGACCACAGCTTGTTTTCCGGGATAGCTATGAATGCTGTCCAACACATATGTAAAGAATTATTCTCTATTGTGATGTCAAATGTTGGATACACAGCTTGACATTTCACATTGTTGCAATATATTTAAAAAAATTTAATTACAGATATAATCACCTGAAAGAAAATACCTTCCAGACGAACAGAAATGTTCAAATCCATCCTATGCGTTTCGTTTAAAGCTAGAGCCAACAGTCTACAAGAGCATCTCCAATGGAGACTTAAAGGAGATAATGTGTTGGATGGTTTCTCCCAAGATAAATCACACCTATATCTACCTTCAATTGCAAAAAGGCAAATATTAATAATATTTGTGAGGAAGGGACAAAGCATCCTGAAGTGAGAGGAAAGAGCGAAATAGAAGATGCTTGCCTACAGCTAACCACCAAGAGAGTTTTGAAAGCAAACAATTGTGATTGTATCTGCCAGACTCTGGTTGTCTCGCCATCCGTCTGTTGGTAAAGCTTCTGCCATGGGAGAATCTGATTACCAATTTACCTTCTGCCCTTAACATGACATTTTGAAAGGAACGTTTGCTTTTTGTGGCTGGGCTATTGGAATAGTTGGGATCAAAGGCTCTTGGATCAAGTGCAAGGATTAAGCCATCATACTAAGTCCATTTTATCACATAGACAAAAAGGATTTTTTTTTGATTGATATTTTCCCCAAATACATATTCTTATTCTTTAGGATCACACCAGGAGTGAGGATTTCTGAAAACATCCAGTTCTGCTTGCTACAGTCCTTAATAGGTTTTACCATTATATTTTCTTTGTAGAACTAAAAAGGTCGCGGAAAACAGCTGTTTGTGCATCCAGTGGTACTTTAATAAGAAACTAACAGGCATGAGATGCAGGAGGGCGATGTCTTTGGCTTTGTTGTTTTGTGTTCAATTAAGGGGAACATCCACTGTGAGGTCATTAACAGGAAAAGGACTTCAAACACAAACACAAAGTCTAGAGGAACGGAAATGAAAGGCATTATTTTTTTTTAACAAAAGATAAAAAGGATGCAGGAGCCAGAGCATTCAAAGGAGTGGTCCTGTGCTTGCTGCCTAAAGTCTGTGAGGGAGGATAGGAGGGCTCCTAATTGCCAGTGCAAGATTAAGGCAGGGAGCATCAGCAGCTAGGTAGGGAGTCTCAGTTTGTATGGTGGGAAACATTCCCAGCTGTAGGAGTGGCACTGAAAGATGAGTCATTCCTCTGTAGGAAAGACTGGATATGGCTGAATCTCAAGGGCAGAAGGCCAATGAGTAGCTATGATTGACACATAATGGATACTGGTAGGTGATCAGTGGTCTCTTTGGGCTAGAAAGTTATCATTCTGGAGAAAGTAGAACACTGAGAGAAAAGGGACTGAGTCCCTGAATGACTTCTTGGTGCTAGGATACCTCGACTTCCTTGGACCACCTCTATAATGATATGTGAGGGTAGATGCGTGTCAGCTGTGGAGCTTTCAGCTTAGTCACATTTTCATGAACATTGTGGTTGTCAACATGAACTGATTTATCAATACCTGATTCTGAGACAAAAGACTTACTGGTTCTTGTCTCAAACAAATGACACAAGAGAAAGTTATCCTACCAATGTTGTAATCCCACAGAATTTTTCCTGATTTTAATTCATAAGACTCATTAGTTTATTAACTTTTTTTCTGGGAAGGGAATAGAGAGAAATATCTTGGTGCCACTTTTTTTTTCTTTTTCTAAAAGAGGATTAAGGCTAAGATTTTGGTGGCTTCCAAGATGGCTCTGTGGTAATAATACTTGCTGACCAATAAAGAGGGCTACAGTTTGGATCCTGGACCCACTTAAGTTGTAGCTATAGTTCCAAGGGAGATAGAGACAAGAGAGCCAATGGTCTTTCCTAGTTTATAGCATAGCCAAGAAAATGTGAGCCTCAGGTACAGGTAGAATCTGTGACTCAAAGGAAGTATGATAGAAGGGCAGATCTGATGACCTTTTGACCTCTTCAGACTTTATTCGAATGCCCAGGTTACATACCTGTGCACCATTGTGTATGCATGTGCACTTGAGCACATGTGCATACATGCATGTGCACACACACATCTTACAAAGACATGTATTAAAGTCAGACCTATATTCAAAGCTCAAAAAGAGAAAATAATTTTGTACCTGAGACCTTTGAATGACATTTGTTAGAGAAGAGTCATGGACCTACTAAATGTGGTATTCACTTTAGTTACATTGTTCTGTTTTATCTATTTACCAAAAAAATTCTGAATCTATAATGATAATTTTATCTTTTATAAAAGAATATGAGTCTTGGAATACATTTTTCAATTTGATAGACAGAAAATAACTCAATCTAATCTGTATGCTCCTGCATCTGAATTTGGCTGATGTGTTCATGAACTCAGCTAGTGAATTACATCCACTTTTATATATCTAAATGTGTAGAGCAATATTACATGACTGCATTGAAAATGTCATACCTCTACCAGGCAAACGCCATACTTTTGTAGACAGATGCCTAGCCTATGACACATAAACATGGGTTTTCCTGCACTATCTTACAATAGTCATCCAGCAAGAGGAGGCACCGCTCACCATTAGTAAAACATCAAATGAAACCAGCTGATCTTGACCTAAAGAGATGGCTTAATCAGTAAAGTCATTGTCTTGCAAGGGCAAGGACCTGGGTTTAAGTCTCAGAATCCATGTTAAAATGCCAGGTGAGGCTGCACACATTTTTAATCCTAGTGCTGGCAAATGGGAGACAGTATGATCCCTGAGGCCCACTGGTCAGACAAGCTATCTTAAGTCATTAGAGCTCTAGGCTAATAGGTTCTCTAAGAGAGAACCTATCTCAAAGGAGGTAGGCAACATGCTTGAAAATGACACTTGACATAATACTCTAGTAACCACATAAAGGTACGTATATATACCTTCACATTTGATCACACATAGGTGCACACATGTAACTGGACATGTGAACACACACAAATATATATATATATTTGAACACCCACAGAGAAATACACATGAAGATACATAAACTTTTTTAGACAAGGGGTCTCTATATTCCTACATTTTAACCTGGCTGGTGTCTTCATGAATTCATATAATGAACTGGGTCTGATTTTATTTATTTTATAAACCTTATGCTAAGGTTTCCTTCTGGAGGTAACCTGACTTTTATTGTGTTTAAATTGTTTATCAAAATTATCTGTGACTCATCCCCTCTCCATCCTAAATCAGAAATTCTGTAGTTTAAAGGTTAGTGTTTTCACTTCTTGCAAGTGGCAGTTATATTATTTCTTCACGTGTACTGTAGTGTAGGCACTTCCAAACTCAAATGTTCATGATGAATCTTAAAGCACTGTGAATTTCTTTATAAAGTAAAATGTCATGAAAAATATTCTATCAATTATTTGTTAAAATAAACATATTATATGCCATCTACTGTGTTTTCCATTTCCACCAACCTTATAATTCTATCAGGAAAAGAAATCAAGTTTGTCTGATGGGATTTCTTCCATTAGTGTCTTCAAATGTCAGGGCTAGTCTGCAAAGTGTTTTCCCTATTTCCTAGCCAGATTGCAGTTAAAAGCTGAGAGTGTAGCTGTGTACGAAGTGCAGAGTAATAGGACTTTATTTAACTGTCTCTAAGAAAATGGTTTCTGGGAGAAAACAAAGCACCTAAGGTTTAATTCAGGAGATACCTATACCTGTACCTATCTATATATCTATATCTATATCTATATCTATATCTATATCTATATCTATATCTATATCTATATCTATATCTATATCTATATCTATATCTATATCTATATCTATATCTAT
>JANHMN010000027.1:6803025-6864962 GCA_030674055.1 Rhabdomys pumilio
ACACACACACACACACACACACACACACACACACACACACACACACAAAGAGAGAGAGAGAGAGAGAGAGAGAGAGAGAGAGAGAGAGAGAGAGAAACTCACAGGGGAGTTGGTTGGGTGTAGGTCCATACATTCCTGTACCTAACCTTTCCATAATCATTTGATATTGTGTATTGGTGATACAGCCAATGGTATTTGATTAATGTCCAGGCTCTGTAGTAACAGAATATTTTCTAATTTCCATTTGATATTTGTATTTGCCAGTTATTCATATGTCATGTTGACAAGATCCCAATTCAATAAACTGATGAAATCTAATACCCAAGGATGAGACCAGAAAATATATAATATAGGGCTATCCATTTTCAACTTGAAGCTATTCTGATACACCAACATCACTACTGCAAAAAGCCTGAAGCATTGCAATGAATTAATTTTTTTCTCATATTTCATTATCTACTTCCAAGTGGGATCTACCTGCTGCAACTGTATCTTTTCTACTCCTCCGTATGATATACTTTAAATAATTTAAAAGAGCAATTAGACTATTCATTTTCATGGCAAACAACCTCCAGGATGGCTTCAATTCAGTTGATAACTGTACACCCTAGCTTTTTGACATGTCACAACTATGGTTAAATTTCCAGTTGAGTTGATGGCATCTTGTTGATGATAGCTGCTGGATAACTGTTGTTTTGTTAGTTATCTTTATCATCATATGACCAAAAAAATACTTGAGAGACAAACTTAAGTAGATGAATTATTTATTTTGGCTCATTCTTTTAGAGGGTTCAACTCATAATACTATTGATTTTAAGTCCAGCATGAGGCACAGGTTCTTGAGCAGAAACCAGAGAGGGTTCACAAGAAGGTTAAGGACATGATACCCCTAATGACCTGCCACCAGGGACTTGTTTCCTCTGTGTTTATCCAGACGCCTAAAGTTTCCAGGTACTATAGTGTGGCTACATGGGTTGTGTTTAATATACGATGGGGGAACACTTCATATCCAAATCATAATATTAGGAAATCCCCAGTATGAAGTTTCACATAACTGACAATGAATTTCTACATCTAAGAAGTTTAAGATTGTCCCTTTATAAGGAACTCTGACCCTAATAAAATGACTTGAATTTGACCAGTGGGGGGAGATTAGTCTTGTCAAATTGCTTATTATAGCACAATCACAGTGTTGATCCTTGCTTGAAGAATCATATTATAAGGTGCTCTCTGTGTCTGTCTTTGTCTATTTTTCTCTTTTCCTCTGTGTTCTCCTCTTCCTTTTTCTCCTCATCTGTTTCCTAACTTGCATCCATTTCTCTGTCTCTCTCACTTGAGTTCAGTCCAGAAAGAAGGCATCTTTCCTTCTCAATCACATGAACTCTGCCTGCAGCTCTTTGTCTGAGTCCAGGGTTTATTGTCCTCCAGGTGGCTGCTTTTGTAATCATTGCTTTAATTATTGGAACAAAATGTTCAGTCCAGAGTCAGGAAAACTATGTGTGTATATATGTGTGTATGTATATATGCATGCTTGAACATGTAGGTGTATATACAGATGTCATATTTTTAAAATGTGTTCCTTTTATTTTAATTTGGACAATTTTCTTCCCAAATACTCTCAGGTCCTTTGTGTGTAGGATCATAAAATAACAAAACTACCAACCCCTTTTTGTCTACTGCAGAGCTATTTGCATCCACCTTTTTCCAGTTTAACTTTGATTGTTTATGCATGCACAGTGCACACCGCTGTGAAAACACAGCTTCTTCTTTGGTAGAAGCTTAAGGTATATAAATCTTTGATGTGTACTGGTAAGCTATTCTAATCTTTGCAGGCACCATACAAAGTTTCAACTCTGATGATTCCTTCTTCTTGGAAAGTGGCACAATTGATTTTGTGAAGATCTAAGTAAGCTTGGATTTATTCCCAGAATAAGCTGATACACATCTCTTTAAGGATACTTACAATACAGCTAATGCTCCCAGTAGCAGCTTATCTGTCATGTCACGAATGTGCAGTCTATTTGCATCATGGGATTTAAATTTGCATACGAGAAGTTTTACTTTTCTTGGTTATTCTAGGGGAGTTTAAATTGTCATATCGGGAAACTATCACACAAGCTAATTCTGTGTATTTGTAGAATCTGTGAACTTGAACATTTAAAAAGTATAACCCAAGAGATGATAGCAACTTGAATCAATTTTAACTATTTCTCAAAATCCTGTGGTCATGATTCCTATTACACAGGCATGATAATCTTTAGCTAGGTCTGTATCCAGCAGTTGATCACATCTCTTCCTTCTTATATAACTATATTCTTTTGATGAATTTGATGGGTCCCAACATACACTACACAGATGAGCACACAAAAGGTTTATCTGCTCAACCTCCCCAATGTTGTTTAACATGAAGATGACTCCCTAATTTTGGTCTTCTCCTGTTCACTTTTAGTGCAGTAATCATAAACCTTCTAGACAGTGCTCAGAAACTGAGACAAGACAGATAGCTTCTTCCGACTTGAGCTTCCTTACTTGGCTCCTGTTGTAATAATTATTTTAAAAATGGCTGCTGGAGAAGCTGACTGTCTAGGCTGCAGTGACTCTGCCTAGCTCAGCAGCCATGTTGCACAGCCAAAGGCCATGTGCACTCCGCAGCTAGAAACGGCCAGCCAGAAACACCAGCCTTACCACCCACAAGACCAACATGGGAGATGGCTCTGCCAGTCTTCCATGGTGTAGCTGCAAGGCTGGGCATTGCCCAGACCATCCCGCCAACCACGCCGGCTTGGTACAAATGAGACTCTAATGCTTAGATTATCCAAAGGCTTATATATTTAGTAATATCAATAACAAGATGCCCTTACAATCAGAGGTGTAACCCAATACCCAACCTAGATATACCAACTACCTTTGACTGCTAGACAAGCAAACATCAGCCTCCATGCGCCCCTCTCTCATTCTGTCTCTCCCTTAGCTCCTCCTCTTCCTTCTCCTCTTCCTCTCCTTACTCCTCCTCTTCCTCTCCTTACTCCTCCCAAGTTAGCTCCTCCTACAGGCTTTTGGCATTATTTACCTAATTAACAAGACATGGTCCTCTTGTGCTCTGGTTAGTGTGCCGGGCATGTTCAGCCTGGCCTCCTCATTGTATATCTGCCATAAAATTCTTCTTAGAAGAGGAGAAATTGGGAAGGAGAACAAGTAGGGAGCCGCTGACTAAGAGAGGTAACCTAAGCAAGGAGAATATGAGAGCAGCATAGCCAAAATGGCTGAGTTACTCAGCAATAAGGCTGAGGGAAGGGAAACTGATGTCCAGCCCCTGGGGTAGGAGGTGAGGTGAGTAGTGCTGGGAGAAGCCACAGGTACTGAGTGAGACTTGGCTTGAGTTTGAGACCTAATATCAACCTGTTCACTGAAAGTGACCAGAAAAGCATTGGCTTTCAGTTGTTTAATCATGAAGACAAAGGAGTATTGGCTACTTTCCAGTTACTGTAATAAAACAACTGAAGCAAAGTCAACTCATAAAAGAATATAGGTTTCAAGAGGGAAAACAGTTCATTATGGAAGGAAAACATGGCAGCAAGCAATAGGCATTGGCAACAGAGCAGGAAGCTGAGAGCTTACATTTTCAACCACAAGCATGAAGCAAAGATTGAACAGAAAGTTATTTAAGGCTATGAGTTCACAAATCCCACCTCCAGTGATCTACTTCCTTCAGATGCACTTCCTAAACCTAACTTCCCCAAATAGTATCACTATTTAGGACCAAGTATTCTCATGTCTGAGCCTATAAGAAACATTGCTCCTTTGATCTACCACAGAAAATATCATAAGGACACTTTGCTACTTTGTCCAGTGTCTATATATCAGACCAGATATGAGGAAGGGACACTCATGGGTATTTGTGCCCTTCCCCCAGCCATAAGCAGGCCTGCAAGTCATTGACCACAGCAAGACCAAACAACAATAGGACCTGGAAGGAGGCATTGCCTTGCCAGTCTTGGCGCCCTGAGGTCTGCTACTGAGCTAAGAAGAATGAACCGCCTGCTGAGCTAGCTTTGACACCTTCTGGACTACTATCTCCTCACCTAGCCCCTGGGCGGTACCGAGAAGAGACTCTGGGGGGTGGGGCTTCCCCTTCATATGTGAAAGCAAATTATTAAACTTCGGGCCTTGATCAGAATACTTTGTCTTGGCCCCACGTTTCTCTCACCTTCCTTCTCATTAATTCCTAGGCTTCGGTCTCAGGAGAACCTGGTGATAGTGGCTGCAGGGAGCTACAGGTATTTCATATTCAAAAAAAGAAGGAAAATACTTTAAAGGACTATAAATGTATTAAATGGGAGAATACTGATTATTGTATGTAAGGATCTTTCAAAAATATAGCCACTAATTTTTTTTTTTTTATCTAAACATGGTCCAAGTAGAAATAGTTTATATGCTGTAACCTGACTTCCCCACGAAAAGGCTCAGTCAAAAGAAGAATCTACATAGTAATTGTGAAGAACCAAGTTTGCTTTAATTTTTAAAGGCATATTTGGACATCGGAATCTTTAGTTTAGTAAAATATATGGAGTTATATGACACATATTTTGCCCCTTAAGTTTGAAGACTTATTAAAAGTGAGGATATACTGTTTGCTTCAATATTAGAGATGGCATGTTGCTGTCCCTGCTACTAGTCTCCAACACACACTCTTGGCTGCCTTTGGTGAATGTTTCCTACACTGTCCTCTTTTAATTCACTCAAAATACTATACAGGAACATTTATTTAAACAGTAGAGGAGAAACTACTCCTGTGAAGTACTAATAATTGTGGGAAGTATATTATATTACAGCAGTACTCTACTAAAATTAATAAAAACATCAAAAATATTAGGGCTATGTGATCGCCATTAACCTCTAAACTTACCAAGGGCAGGCTTTGAATTTATTTTCTTGCATCTCATTATGTGTTATTGGGCTGGTCTAGCCAAATGTGCCACCAATTTAGCAAGTGAAATTTCTTACCCAATGGGTCATTAAGACCCACAAAACTCCCAGTTACTTAGACTCACGTTTGGCTTTTTTACACAGCTATATTTTCATTGTACAGTCAAAAAATACATAAATAAAAGAGTCTCTTGCATTTGTAACACAAGCAAAACTAAAGTTGGGCTTTTAAAAAGCTTCTAAAGCACAGTAAGGGAGTCTGCAGTTTGTAAAATGAGTCTGTTTTTCCCCCCAAGTAAATGTTTTTATAATATTAGAAATCAAACCTAACCTTTGCAGAGGTCTGCAACAGGAATCTTAATTGTTTAAGGTTTAGAGAAGTGAGACTCTCAGAGTGACAAGGACTTGAACCTAATAACATTTAGGTCACTGAATTGTCATCAAATGTAAATAGCCGAGAGTAACATCAATAGTGTCTGGCTGGAACATGACTGTAGGACACAGTGGAGAACACCAAGTGATTCCATTATCATTCTTGTCAAGTCCTCCACTCTTCAAGCAAAACTTTTACCAGTAAGTCATCAAAATTTCTTCCAGTTTCTGTATCTTGCTACCCACCTGACCAGCTACCATTTATTTTTTTAATATCCACAATCAGAAATGTCACTAACATACCCGAACATGAGCTCTGAGGCTTCTTCAAGTTCAATAATTCCCGGTGCTACCTCAGTGGCTCAAGTTATCATGTTCTAAGAAAAAAATGTAGTACCTAGTGTAGGGTCTATCATTAATTACAAGCAGAAAGAAAATAACACCACTAAGCAGAACCCACCTAAATACCATGGAGTGCTATATTGACATTTTATGTGCTTTAGGATTCAAGAAATGGGATGCAGGAGAGAACAGACTTTTAATAATTAACTGTCCAGCTCATTTCTCTTGGCTATAGTGGGTGTTCATATCTTTCCATATTTCTAGTGATTTTTTATTTTTCAAACTACTTAACTTTTGTTATTTATAGTGGTTCTGTTTTCAGAAACAGTCTACAAATACAATAAAACAATGTAGAATAATTAAAAAGGAACAAGGGAGAAAAGCTAAGTCGTTTCCTTGTGGATCATCTGTAGAGGTCAGAGCTCCACAGCCATTGTTAGCTGAGCTATTTCTCGTAAACTAGCTGGAGTTATGTTGAAGTCTTTGGTCACCTGGATGGATACTGAAAGACACCCTTAAGGTGTCTTTAATTCATCGTAGCGTCTCATTTCCATGGACTACATGAATATTAATGTTTGTTATGTCTGTTTTGGTGACACAGATATTAGAAATTGTATGTTTGGGATGGGACATTGTGACAGCAAAGATTCACAAAGCCTGTCGTATTCCCACGGGAGCTGTGTTGAAGCTGGCCTTTGCTCAAATCCAGAATGCTCAGATACAGACCATGCTAATCATTTGAGATAGCCAATAAGAATTTTCAGAATATGCATTGTTTCAGCTACATATACTTTCAGTAGCCCAGCACTCCTCTTCTAGCAGAGGTGTGGGGCACAATTGCTCCTAAGCCCCAGCAAGCATAATGTAATCCATGTAAGGAATCAGTCTTGAATGTTCTAAGATGATCTGCGTGCTACACCTTTGAGGTTGGACCATTGATTTTTCTTATCTTTTTTTTTAAAACTGTAATGAGCTGACTTTTCTATTTGTTCAAAGTGCATCCTCTGTGGCCCCTGGTGTGTCATGTCCTGGCTGATTTCACTTTTGTCTTGAGAGCAGCACACCTTACCTCACCTAATGATGATGAACCCTGCATTGGGTACACTATGTTCCCCCTTCTTTGAGAGGATAGGACCCAGTGCCAGGTGTTGTCATCTTCTCTCTTTCTCCTAAACCCACCACTGTCCCCAGAAATAGTCCTAACTTTTATCTTAAAACATGCATGTCTCTGAAGATGAGCCCAGTATATGAGACATAACCAAATGAACATTAATGTCTTTGAAAGGAATATGCACTTAATTTCCTGTGAGTTAAAGATGGACAGGATCTTCTTGCAATAAGAGGACTTTAAAGATACTTCAGGAATTGCCTCGGAGCATGCACTATAATGAACAATTTGGGTCTCATTTTACTCAAACACACACTGAAATCCTTGAAGCTTCATCTATTTATGTTTTAAACTCTAAGCCTTTAATGTGGCTCCTGCTATGTAATTACTCACTAAATTTTGTCATATGAAAACCCGGAATCAATAAGACTCACTATATTCTATGTTAACTCCATGGCACAAAATCATGTGCACTTGTAGGCTTCTTGTCACATGCAGAGATGCCTTTTATGTGTGGGGGCTTTTAATTCTCACTGCATCTCTAGATGTAAGAACCTATTATCACCCACATTTTACTGATGAGAAAGTGAATTCCTTAAAATAGCCTGACTAGTAGGGGCATAGTATCTTAAAAATGGAATGGGCAAGAAATTCTCTTCCTGCTGTCCAACTTCCTTGGTGCTGAAAGACACTATGCAAGCTGCTAGAGAAGACAGCAATGTTCTTACATAGGGCAGCCTCCTGCACGCTGAAGCACTGATCTGTGAGGCAGGATGTGTGCCCTTTAGTGAAATACTACTCATACTCCTTATGGAGGTAACCAACACTCTCTTGATTGGACTCAATGCCTGCTCCAAAGGAGGAAATTGACATCTGATATTGAAAATATGGTTAAAAGCCATGGCTATGGACATCACTAGGTCCTAGGGAGAGCACCTGTTGTTATTGTTTATCTAAACGTCATATTAATATTTACATAGCCAGAGCTGTATTGCTCTCAAACCTTGGTCAGAGAAGCTTTTTTTTAATGAGGTCATTGTCAATATAGAGGCTCAACTTTTCAATGTGATGAGAACTATCAACATTGAGTGCTTAGTTGTAGATGGAATATCTATTCAAGTACTCCCACCAAGGCTCAGGGAACATTACAGAAGACGGGCTATGTAAGAACCAGAGGACAGGGAAGAGTGTTGTGAAATGTTGCTCTCAGGACAAAATGTGGCTGTTACACACATGAGATCCCAGCAGCAGTGGCTACTTGAACAAAACGTGCACAAAATCAAGTCAGTTAAAAATTTCAGCATGATGTGGCTCCATAAGATCCTCCCTCTACCTAAGGAGCTATTAGCATTTAATGGCTGCTGAGGGAGTGTGAGTCACTTTTCCTATGAGGTTGTTCCTTGCAGGTTGCCCATGCCTGTAGTGGATGGTCCCACAACCATGCATATATGTGCAATGTTAGCTGCACTCACTGGGTTATACAATTAAAAAAATACTCATGAACTTGGTAAAGAGATATTCTAAATTGGACTATGTGAGGGAATTGGGGGAAGGGGAAGGAGAAGGAGAAGAGGGTGGACACATTGCATACATGTATAAGGCTTTTAAAGTGTAAATCCGTTTGTTTCATAAATTAAGCAATAACAATACATGAGTAGGACCTTGTTTTTGATTCTGAAATTCTAGTTCTAATTGCGATTATATTGTACCTGTGCTACTTAATATAGTTTTCAACTTAATATTAAGATCATATCAAACTGTCAGATTTGAAGACCTAAGAATTAATTCTCTCTAAGTTTAAAAATATTCCTCTTCTTTTAGTCAAAAAAAGAACCAACACATTTGTGTCAGGGATATATTTAGGATCAACATAGAATTTGGAACAATTTTTAAGATGCTTTGAAAAATTATGCTTTTGTGGCAGTTTGGTACAATGTTTTGAGCTTGCCATTTTCAACACTGAATTATTTGACTTAATCCTCCATTTTGAACTGACACTTCTTATTTCTTTCTGCTATTTAATTCCCAGGCATGTCTAGATCCATTATTTTAATTTCTATTCTTACTTCTCCTTCAATTATTTTGCTTCACAATATTTTACCTACATTTTAAGAGCTCATTAAAATTTGACCACCACCAAGAATATTCACTGAATGGCTTTGGCCCTTCTCAGTAATTCATATTGTATCTTTGCTATGCCATTTAAAGAAATCTAGTCTCCCATATTTTTATTTGCATTGTTCTGATGTAAGCATTATAATATTTCAGGATATCTGATCACATTATATCCCAATATTGTATACTGGAAAAACCTATCTCTAGTTGTGGTGTGGCTTGAACACCACCTTTAATCCAAGAGCTTTCTGTTTATTGTAACAAGATTGAATAAAGTCAACCATGAGTCTAGAGGCAGAGCTACCAAACAATTGACAGGGAGTGAGCATAGAAAAAAAAAGCAATAGAGAGCAAGAGTCAGTGGAGAGGACAAATAGAGAGACACACAAGAAGTAAAAGGAAGGACATTCAGTTGGGAGGGGTTTTAAGACTATGGAGAAGGACAACAGGCTCTTTCTGTGACATTGGTTGAAGAGGAAGGTTAGTTAGATTTGTTCTCTTCCTCTCTGAGCTAGTAGGTTTTCACCCCAGTATCTGCTTGGTCATTTGGTAAAAATCAAACAATTGAGATTCTATTTTTAAAAACAACATTTTAAGGCTCTGAAATTCTTAGAATACATAGTACCGTGTTAAGAACTGAATGTGGCAGACATATTTGCTTTTCAGAAATTCCCCATGAGAAACTAATACTCTTTGTTTAGTTATCTATTTCTGTGTGTTCTCCGTACTTCAGGTTTTTCTCCTGTGTCCAGTATTCCTCACCTTTAACTATTGGGTTCAAAGACTACATTGAATTATCTTTATGCATGCTAACTCTGTTTCAGTATAAATGTGAGATGTCTCCCAATAGGGTCATGAATTGTACAATTGTTCTTAAGTGATGGTGCTATCTGTGGAAGTTCTGGAAATGCTCTGTGAAACTTTGTTCTAGGAAGTAGATCTTTGAGGCTATATCTTGCTCTAACTCTCTTCTATATGTTCTTTTCTCTGTCAACATGATCTCTGCTCTGATATGAGTTCTTTCACACTTCATAATGATGGATTGAATCTCTGAGTTTGTGTACCAAAACAGATCTTTCTTGTATTAATTTGTTTTCCCCGAGATTTTCATCCCTGATAAGCAAAAAGAATTAATGCAGCCAGTAACTCCTAAATGAAACCTTATTAAATGCTAGGAACACTTGAGCCTTTTTCATATACAAGCTTGAAACTCCTGGCTTCATCCCTGAGATATGTGATTGTTCACCTGCAAGAGATGGGCAATGAGCAGAGACAGGATAACTGGCTTCCAGGGGATGCCAGCATGCATGGGTTTTCCAGCTGGTAAATGACAGGAAAGTAGATGGAACTAGAGTGAGAATCCCCAAGTGCCTCAGCAGCAGCTTCAAGAGGAGAAGGGTGTTTTACTGTGGCTTGGCATGAGTTTCACTTGTCTGTCAGCACCATCTGTGTTTTCCGAGATGAGCAGAATGACTGCATGGTGACCTGATCCTGATGTTGAAGGATGTCAGCTCACTGTGTGGGACTCGCATGTCCCCTGCCTGCTCAGTTACCTCAGTTCAGGACAGTCTTCCCATATAATACCATGATTCTATTTTAGATTCCTAACAATCTCATGAAGTGACCAAGCATTCTTAGGTGATGTCACCTACAAATGAGACACTCACTGCAATTATCATTGTTACCTAAAAGCAATGTGAAGATAATGCTTGTGGCATGCAGATTTATCAAGCTATTCAATATGTTTGTAATTTACATTAGAGAATCTTCAGGAAAGTGAATCCCAATTGAAAAATGCATACTGTGAAAGACATGTTGTAATTTCTACATTAATTTTCTCCTCAGAAGAAAAGAAAGAAAGAAAGATGTCCTGGCATGATGCCCATGATTCAAGCACTTTGGAGTCAGAGGCAGAGAGATTACAAATTGAGTTCAGATGGGGCTATGTATCAAATTATAAACTAGCTTGAGGGTTAGAAAGTTAGATTCTATCTAAAAGCAATAGTGGAGGAGAATGAAGAAGAAGAGCAGGAAGATGAAGGAGGACAGGTCTGATGAAAAGGAGGAGACAGAAGAGTATTTGGACAACAAATAATGAAATGTTTCATTTCACCAGGTACATTACACTTGAGTTGTAAGATATTCAAGGCATTATCAGGTAAGTCAAGCTTATGAGTAAGGTTCCACCGCCTGTGTTACCTAACTTGTCTCTACTCCTGTGAGCCCAGCCTGTGTTTCAGAATGTGGAGCTGTGGACTGAGGGTTTTGCAAAATCTGAATTCGCTCACCTGTTTTCCCAGTCACTGATCAGATCTTGGTGTACACGAAGGCTTGATAAGTTTGCCATGTGAAACTGCAGAGAATTTCTCATTGTACAGGGTTATAGTGGCTACAGGGAATCAGTGTTTAGCCCCCAATTATCATAGTAGAGCCCAGATTTTTATCTGCTTATTTCTTTGCTCAATTTGAGGAGGGATCCAGAACTATGACTTAGTGACTTCACGATCTTCCCAAATTTGGCAGAATTTCCTGGAGCACCCCTGGAGAATGGCATGCCCTGCTTCCTGGTAGTCTGCATTCACTGGAGGCATTTGTGTGAGAGCTAGAATCCATGAGTCACTGGCTGATCAAAAGGGAGACTTCAGAGAGGAGTGGGCCTTGCTGAGCCTTCCAGCTTTAGATATATACAGAGAAAGGCTGTTGCTTGATCAATGTTTAACCTACATGAAATTTTCCTGACACTTGCTTTTATGTTTCCAAATCTCAGTCTAGACACATGTTGCCAAGTTATACCTCATATGTCAGCTAAGGGCTTACTTCTATCTCTATGAGGTCTTTTAACATGGTTGAGAGGAATGGAGATATTCTTTGCTACAGCAGCTCTGTCAGAAGCTCCTTTATGACTCTTAACAGTTTGAAGGATCATGGTACCTTCATGAATCTAATGACAAGCTATATGCTCTCAGCTGTTTTTCTTGGATATAATATTTTAAAGTTCTACAAGGGCATATCCAGGTCTATCTACCAGCTTAATCCAAGATCCGTGTTCAGATTTTTGAAGAGTTGGATTGAGAGATTTGGTCAATAAACCATAAAGCAAGGCATAGCCAGCCATTGGAAAGCAGATTTGCTCTAACCTGGGCCATCTTCTCCATCTTCTTTGTTGTTAAACAGACCCTTGAGAGAAGTAAAATGTCGACCTCAATCCCCAGTGTGTGTGTTTGTGTGTGTGTGTGTGTGTGTGTGTGTGTGTGTGTATGTGTGTGTGTATGTGTGTGTGTGTATGTGTGTGTGTATGTGTGTGTGTGTGTGTGTGTGTGTGTGTGTGTGTGTTCTAACCCCTCATCATTCATATTTCATCATTTAGTAGTGATTTTTCTCAGCACTATGACAGAACATCCAGGAAAAATAACTTTCAAAAGAATAAATTCAGTTAGCTCATGAGAATGTATTCCATCATGGAGAGGAAGGCCTGTTGGCTATAATTTTTTTCATAGTAGTATGAACTTATAGTGTTATGTGTTACATTGTTATGGCCAGTATACTCTTAGAGCATCCATATGAGAAGCTGAGATGATTTATAATCTTCAAGACCCACTCTCCAGTGACCTACCTCCTATAATGAGGTCTCAACTTCTAAACAAGGTGTGATCAAATGCCCAAGCATGTGCCTGTGGGAGACCTTTCACCTCCAAAGGCTCATGGCTCAAAATTGCTTTAGTTAAACTTTAGGAGTCTCTGAAATTTGAGTAGCTTCAACATTTCTATAAAATCTATAGTCTTTTTTGACTATTGGTAAATTCCTAATTGTGAGTCTATGCAAAATAGAATAAAATAAGAAATTAAAAGCCTGCAATATGCACAAGACCTGAATAAACTTTCTCAATTCGAAGAAAAAAACTGAATCGGGATGGCAAGAAAAGATTTGCCCAGATGCAAAACAGCAGCACACCATACAGTAAGTCCTTTAGCATTCTGTGTAGCACCAGAGGCACTAGCATGCATCCTTTGACATCTAATGGTTTTGGTCAACCTTCTCCCTTTGAAACTGTCACCTGTAAAATACATATACTCTCTCATCAGCTGTCTTGACTGGAAACCCACTGTTTTTCCCTAACAAGTACTATGATTCCAACATTTATAATATCCTGAGGTTTCTGTGACAACTTAGGGTTTGCTTTCGTAGCTTGATTTCTGTAAGTGATTCTTCAGGAACTACAACCTCACTGTATGTTTGTGGCTTAGCAATGTTAGCCATTTGAAACTTTACTATCCGTCTCACAGTCTGAGAACTCTTCCTATCTACACATCTACAAAACTTGCACCATGTGGATAATGCCACATTCTGCTTCCATATCAAGGCATACTGGGGACGCCTCTGCAGCATGGCATCAGTGGCCTCTGAGTGCTTTATTGCTAAACTTGAGAAGACTTTTTCATATGTGATCAATTTGAAACAGAGCACCCATTTGATGTAGTCTTTGTTCAAGAACTTGTTTTTCGTGAACTGTTTCCCACTGAAAATTTTAAAAATGGGATTACACTGCTATGTTTTCCTTTTAATGAAAATAAGTTTTTCATCCCCACATAATATATACCAATTATGATTTTCTTTCTCTCTACTCCTCCCAGTTCCTTCTCATGGCCCCTCCAATGCAGATATTCTCTCTTTCCATATCATTAGAAAACAAACAGTCTTCTAAGGGGCCAATCATGAAATAAATAAAGATTAACAGATCGGAATTATACATAAACAACAACAACAACAACAACTACTACTACTACTACAAAACAACCAAATAGAAGGAAAAGAGTCCAAGAGAAGGCACAGGAAACAAAGACCATTTGTTTACACACTCTGTTTGGGGCATTGCACTGTTAAACCCCCAGCCTTCTCAAGTCAGTTTGCTGTCATCCCAGTGAGAAGGGCCTGCTGTCTCTTCAGTGATACTCATCTTTTTGCTTTCATTATTTGCGATTAATTCTTCTAAAGAGGATTTTATCAATTCTTTGATAATTTCACACATGTATGCAATGTAATTCTGATCATTACCAACACCTACCCCTGCTCCAACTTCTCCCAGTTACTGCTTATGTCCACAGCCCAGTGTTGGTTTGGTTTTGGTTGTTTTTTTTTTTTTTCTTTTTTTTATAACTGGGTCCAGTTACAACTCCCTGCATGTGCATAATGGTAGTCCCATCCACTGACACATGGGCAACCAAGAAGAGGTCATAATCTTGAAGAAAACTGACTCACCCAGCCCCAACAATAACCAAAGACCAATAGCTCTCAGGTAGGTGTGGGGACTTGGAAGCCACTAGAATAATAACTGGCTTGATTTTGTGCAGGTCTTGTGTAGGCAACCACAGTGCTGTGAACTCATGAATAAAGAGCCCTATGATGTCTAGAAGACCCTATTTTGCAACAGTCTTTCTTGATGTCTATCTCTTGTGATCCTCTCATCGTCCCATACTCATTTCTTTAACAATCATAGCCTCTTAGCCTAACCTGTCTTATCAATGACAGCAACATCTTCAAATTCACGCTCTTTTCTTGGCCAAACTGTACAACTTGTAAATAACGTTCTGCCCCTTGTTTTAGCCACACTCACTATAAATCTCAGCAAAGAGCAATAATCATGCTGCAGCTTGAATTAGAATGTCTTATATTTCTTACAGCAAACAAACTAATCCATTGCTTTTGAACTCTACCTCATCCATGTTTTCAGGACATAGAATATATCAAGATTATTAGTCAAAATAAGGCATGGATAATTTCTAGCTTAATTCCAAATAGAGTCTTCCTGTTAAACCTTTCAAGCCTGGCCTTCAGTCTCCATATTTTTACTGTCATTCTTTTCTTTCAAATATCCAGCTGATCTCCTCTTAAGCTCTACTTTTAGAAGTCTAAGGCTTCTTGCATATGAAGTTCTAAATTCTACCACATCTTTTCTACAAAGGCAGATGAACTACATGCTAAGATTTATTACGGCCACATGGCCACTTGAGGATAAATTTTCTGTATAAGCAAGCTCTTTTAGTGTTATTATAGAATGCCTAACAAAAGCAAGGGAAAATGACATAGTTTGGGTTACAGTTCAGTAATTCCCCCATAGTAAGAAAGAATGATGGCTACTGTGGCTAATTCTGTGCTGGCAGGGTTACTTTGGTAACAGACTGAAAACAGAAAGTCAATGCCAGAGCAAGAGCTGGACTCTAACCCTCAAGGACTGTTCTCCAGGAACCAAGTTCCGCCAGTGCAGCCCCATCTCCCCAACTTTCTCAAACAACACTTATAGCTGGGTACCTTCCATGCAAGGACATTAACTAATCAGAACACTTTAAACACAAACCATACACACTATGTGAAAACTGAACATGAGGACCATCCATCATTTTGCTATGCGTTACAATCAAATACTTGTGTCAACATAATTGTTTTCTTGTTGATACTAATGGCCAAAGATTAAAGAGATAAAACGTATTCACCTAAGAACATTTCATTAGTAATACAGGCCAGGGAAATGCTTTGGAAGCATGAACTATTTCCTGGAATTCTATACCAAAACCCCATAATTGGCTTAAGTACCAGAAATGTATGATCTCACAGTTCTGAAAACCAGAAGCCCCAAGTCATCATGTGGGAAGTAGGTGTAGACACCCACCTTCTGAGGTTCTCCACATCCTCCTATGGTTTTTCCTCTGTGTCCTGACCTCATCTTTTTATCAGTACAGCAGCAGATGAATGCATGCTCCAATTACTTTATATTACAGTAACCCCTTTTACAATGCTTATTCCAAATACAGCCACATTCTGAGGTAATGGGGCTAAAGATTTCAGGATAAGAACATTGAAGGGACACAATTCACGAGATAACCAAATGTGTGGGTGTGGTTCCTTACTTCATCAGGAAGTTTCATCCAGTTGAAGAGTTTGAAAAAAAGATCTTCAAGTCCTTAGCAGTCTGTGCTATGACTCAAATGAACAATCCACATAGGGTTCTTTGTTTTCCTGGTCTTCACAGACACATCACAAAAGATCCCTCATCCGAGTGGACTTCGTTCCTGTTAAAGGTCAGGCTATCAGCATCTCTTCCGAGCTCGGTTTAGACTGCAGGCCTCCAGTCAGTCCTTTCTGACTTGAAATACTCTGCAGATGAGAAACCCAGTCAGAGAGACCAGGATCCCTTTAAAGAAAATGGAAAATAAGAACAAGAGGAAACCAGACTTCTTTTATCACACAAACCTCTCTCTAAAATTCTGTGTATTGACATTTTGGCAAATGATGAATGGTTATTAGAGAAATGTTGGAAAATATGGGCAAAAATGGAAACTAAAACCATTGCATATGTTAGTAGCACTTACAAACAACAACTACTCATTATTTTGAGGGTGGGTATGTATTCAAATCTTTGTTTTTATGTTGTAATATTCAGAGGAAATTCCCATTCAAAGCTACCTGAACATTTATCTAAGTAGGCACCAGTAAGAAGGTTGCCTATTCAGCATAATGCCCTGAGTGTCATAGCTTACATTTGTATGTAATGAGAAATATCTTAAAAATTCTGTTGATGGCTACATGATATTTTATTTAACGAAGTAAAATCATTTAGTCATTTTTTATGTCAATAGTTTTATATAACTAGAATAAATTTTGTTGCACGTAAATCTCTAAAGGCAAGTTATATTATTTTAATAGGATATACTACTACAAAGTTAACAACTAGAACAAGGACCATGAATAATTTTAGGTAAATAATTACTCCTTGAGTTCTCCTTTGGAGAATTCTGTACCAACTTGGAGAAATGCTAAGAGTGAATGGTAATGCTCACTTGTGTGAAATTTGAGAAGAAAAGAGGGATTTACTTAAAAAAAACAGTGGAGAGAAAGAACTTGAAAGACTGAAGAAAATATAAGAAGAAAATAAAAGCTTCAAATTGTTTCAAATTCAAACAGTTACACCTGGATGTTTTAAAATGTATGTATTTTGTTTGTTGAGCAACTGAGGAATTTTGCACTGGCTGTTCAACGTTTGTGAGTTATCATTTGGCTGTTTGTCCACTGGAAGTATTTCTTTTTCATAGTCCTCATGGCATATGGTTCCTTCCTTTCTTATGTACTTTGAAGTGACCTCTTAATAACATTTCTGTGTTTTATTTATTTACACATTTTACTCTATCCAAGTGTGTGATATTTAAATTGCTGCATGGGCTTTATCTTTGATGTGAGTGGAAACGTGGGAAGAGGCTTTAAGTATCTCAACCCAAGAGACAGTGGGACATACCAGGATAACCACTTAGAAAGTTTACTGGTCAGTAAAGAAGGATTCTGTAGTATTATTGATTGGAAGCAGTTATCAAATATCAATAACTTGTTTTATAATTTCTTCCATTGGTTATCTATACAAAACATTCAATTTTATTCCTAATACTAAACATTCTTTAAAAATTATAAGCAATAACAACAAACTTTATTGTTACTTTAATGTATTATTCTTCTGTTTTCAATTTAATTTTTCTTAATTTATTATTGCATATGATTATTGATTATGATATGTGTAAAGAACTTAATTTCCTCTGAATTAAGTCTATGAATTTTGTTCACTTCCTTTTATTGAGTGAGTTGTTTTGTCCTAGATTGTCATTTAGATCTGTTCTTAGCATTTGCTTCATAGAAAACAAATCTTCCAATAATTAAACCTTTACTCCTCTTTTGGTATCAGAGAAATTTAATTCCTATGGATCTCACAGGACAGGTGACCTTATGGATCTCATAGGACATTTCCTTTACAGGCAACTTTTTCCTTTTTTTTTTATTCCTTGGAAACTGGCATTTTGCTTGATTTATTTATTTATGAGAGTATAACTTGGCAAGGTGTCAATAGACAAGAATCCCGACCAGAGTCCAAGGATGATCTGAAGTGTGAAGATGCTTCTGGGAAGAAGGTTTAGCAGAGGAGCACAGGATGGGAATGTGCTGAAGCCACAGTGGAAGAAAAGGTTATTCAGCAGCTGCTCAGTGGGAGATGGCCAATGCTTTAGTCTCTTGATTTTGAGTGCCCTTATCCCTTAGGCCCCTATTTGGCTGCTCTGTTTATTTTCACACTTCCTAGCTACTCTCTCAGAATAGATACATTCTGTGTGTCTCATTGAGTCTCTTAAATTTTGGGCGCTACTTCTGGATTACTTTAAACTTCTACTCTCACACCATCTAATATATGCTTTCTCATTGATAGAATCTTCTGCAATTTCTTCAGTCTTATATAATACCTTCAAACAAGTGACTAGAGACTATTTATTGGATGAAGAATACAACAAAAATCTTTATTTTACACTTAAAAAGTTACATAGCTCTATGTTGCCAATAATTATCACATAGCAGTCTGCTGGTTCAGGTATGCTTATTGGTTCCTTCAAAAAGCCATTTACATGGAACCCAAACAACCTAACCAAGAAATAGCATCATCTGCTTCCTGGGAAGGATCAATGCAGCCATTCCAAAAGGTCAAAAAGGGCATGGGTCTCGGAATAAAGAAAGATGATGTCTCAGGCACGTATAGGTGAATCAATGGAGAATAGCACTGACAGCAACCAACAGCCCAGATCAACACACATGCACATACAAACTCTCGCATTACACCTCCCATAGGTGCTCATACTCCTGTTTCTCTCCGCTTTTCTCCATTCCAACACTCTTTTACTTCACTCTTACTTCTGCTTCAATGTTTTGAAGACTTTTTTTTCTCATCAGTCAGGTTTCTCAATAAAAAACAAACTTTAGATTGACGTCTTATAGAAGTTAGACAGCTGGAAATACCATGTAACAGAGGCACCTCGAACACCACATCTTTTTAATTCTGTCTTCAAAGAACCATCTGTCAGTCCTTTCTTTCTGTGATGTGTGGTGGTCTCCGATCTTCTTTCCCTACGCTGATCTCTATTTTGAAGTCTAGACTGCTAGCTAATAAGCAGATGATCAGATAAGTGTTAGATAATGGGAGACTAGAGTTGCCACACAACTCAGAGATAATTTAATCTTAAGTAACTTTATGAGACACAAGGAATATGGCTACTCTGCGTTAGTCATCAGAATACATATAATAAATGAAGCATCAGAGTGGAGTTTAAATGTCGGTGCCATCCGAGTCTAGAGATCAAAACAATGGGCAGCACACACTGAACACCCTTCAAACCCAACAGGTCCAAGAATCAATTTCTCCCTTTGCTGTGACCCATTGAGGCTTGCTGACTCTAAATGTTCTGTTCTGAAACTAGAAGCCACCCTGCTGCAAGCTTCTAAGGACAAATACCTTCAAAACACTCAGGAGTCTTCTTTTCTCTATGATTATCCATCATGAACCCCTCAACGCATTTTACATTCTCTAGAAGCTTCCATTTTGTGTAATAAAAAAGCAAAACTCTGCGAAGTATCAATTAATTCAGGGCCTGGACTCTACTTTAATAGTTGGGCTTTGTCCACTCTGCCTTCCCCATTGACCTAGTACCTCAGGGGCACGGGGAGAGCATACTATACCCAGTCCTCCCTTTCCACCTCTTCACTCTATGTGAACACTCCTCCACCTTCTTACCACAGTACAGTGGCTGTTTCCGGTCAATTTTCTGGCACAGAGAAAATGAGGTGGTCAATCAGTGCCACTGAGACTGTGAAGTCAGCTTTTCCTCTAGTTAGGAGTTCCCTGAGGATGCTATACAGTGTGTTCACAGAATGCTCATGTATCCATTAAATCAGATACGATTTGGTGTGATTCTGAGATAAGCAACCCACCTCACCGAGGAATAGTTATTTAACATTCACAGGCATTTTACCTAGTCCTAAGATACTTGATATGTTTATAACCTGGGGCATATTATGACAAGAATGGCTTGTACATGACATTTACAAGAAAATATTTTCAAATTCAGTGAAAGTCCGCAACATGATTCGATCTAAGGATTAATAATCACTGCTGGTGTTCAGATATCCAGAAGGAGATTTGCTTTTTCTAGGACACCCAGCTTTCTGGTTCTCCTCTGTTAAACAGCTCATGCAATGGGCTTTTTGCAGTCCTATTCTGGTGGGACCACCTTAGGCAATAGGTACAACAGAAGCTAGAAGACCATCTAGAGAAGAAACTCCTGGGACAGTTGCCAAGTCACTTTTCTATGGAAAACATGGTGATAAAAGAATATATTCAGCTCTTAAAGCCTGTTTGGATATTTTAAAGATGTGAGTTTCTCAACCAAACACATAAGCCTTGATTATATGCTTGAAACTCCTAGAATCTATGGCAAAGAAACTACCACGCATAAATGCAGTTCGTATGAATGATCAGTTAGTATGCATGTACATTATAGCTATACATACAGAAAAAAACACAGATCATGAGCAGTAGGCTCGTAAATATGGCAGGGTGCTGTACCTCTGCATTAGGAAACTACACAGGCTGCATGTCAAACAAATAGCTTTTCTCAGGCCAGCGGGATGGTTCCTCTAGGAAGGGTACTTGTTGCCAAGCCTGCTGACCTGAATTTGATCCCTGGGACCCGCATGGTGGAAAAGGAAACACACAAAACCTGAAAGTTTTCATCTGACCTTCACTTGTGAAATTGTGGCAAGAACATACTCTCCCCAACACTAAAGAAATAAAAAAAAAAAAACCAAAAAAGAATAAATTACTTACATATCAAAAGAGAAACATCAATATTCATCCAGCAGTTAATTAAAATATACACCCAAGCTAATTTTATAATGGCTTCTATTACCTTTTTAAACTTCCAGAAGATATTTTTATAATTTTCTAATTATTGGTTATTATTATTTATTATTATTTTTGTTGGCTTTTTGACACAGGGCCTCATATGACTCAGGTAAGCCTTGAACTCCCTCCCACTCTGTCTCCACCTCCCACAGGCTGGGAAAAGAGGCATATACCATCATACTTCATGTGTAGGTACATTTTTTGGTTGTTGCTATTTTTTAGATTCCTTTATTTTACTGTATGTATGACTGTTTTGCCTGCGTATAAGACCAGGCACCACATGTGTGTCTGGTAACTGCAGAGTTCAGAAGAGGGGGTCAGATCCCCTAGAAGTGACATTACAAATGGTTGTAAGCCACCCTGTGAGTGCTGGCATCAGAACCCAGGTTCTCAGAAAGACTAGCAAGTGCCCTTAAGTGATGAGTCATCTCTTCAGCTCAGATGTATAGTCTTAATTCTAAAGGTTTCTCTTTACTTTCCTAATGATAGAACTCTTGAGTTGAAATTTCCTTAGGTTTAGTTGATAGAAGTCCTCAAAATGAAACACGCATGTTGCAATGGAGATTTTTCTTTTTGTGAGATACCTAGGCTCATTTGAAACTGGCTTCCTGTTTTGCAAATGGGCTTGCGCAGACAACCTCAGAAACTTGCAAAACAGGAACCACAGATGCACATGCTGGGGCAACCTGAAGGAAAAGTGGCTCCCTTTGGCAGCTTTGATGGACATGTTAAAAGGAACAGTGAACCAAGAGGACGGGTTCTGGTTCAGGCAACAAACCCAACCTTGGGGCAACTGCAAGAGTCCCAGAGTGTGTTGGTGGAAGACCTAGCTGCCATGGGAAGATAGCTTTCTTGCTGGGTTTGGCTCCCTTTGACTGGAGCTGTGAAGCTTTTGGTATGCCACTCCCCCGCACCCTGCAACCCGCCTCGCCACAACATTTTCATTTATCCTGAAACTAAATCAGTTTGGGTCTAAACATATTTTCAAATGTCAGCCTACCTATTTTGTCCACGGAATGAGAAATGCAAGATTTTCCGAAAATGCCATGTTTGGTTTGGATTTTGTCCTGGAATGTGAAATGGAACAAATGTTAAATCCTCCCGGGGTGCCGTGAAGATTAAATGAGGAACAGAGTAAAAATGATTGGTGAGCGTGCTCTGCTGCAGCTCATCATGCTTCATGATGGTTATTAATTATCATCGCCAACATTACTACAATTATCAGATTGCATGCTAACATATATCAAAATTAGAGCATGTAACATCAGGGGAAAAAAAAGACTGTTTCTCAAAATACCCATAGTAGGGACTATATTGAAATATGCCTATTAGAAAAAAGAAAGATAAAATGAAAAAATACCAATAATTCTTCAATACTGTTAAAATCTTTGTTCCATGTAGCTATCAAGTAAAAAGTCTTTGCCTGCCTTCTCAGTACCAGCTTTGGTGTAAGGTAGGCTAGGGACACAGGTTGTTAGCATTTTGGGTAACATCTTGATTTACAGACTTCTCCATCCTTTTCTGGCTTGAGACGGTTCAAGGAAGAGTAGCCTCATGAATTACCCACATGAGCACTGACGATGCCTAAGTTTAATGAAGATGATACACGACGTAAGTCCCTGATATCTAGTAGTACCCACTGAAATAAACTGATCAATTAAACCTGAAAAATACCATTTCATATTTATGACAATGGGCCTTACAGTTTGGATGAAAATGGTTCTCTCACTGCCCTATCTGCTTGAGATCGAAGCTCCAGATGATAGATAGCCCTGTATTAGAAGGTTGTAGAAACTTTGTGGTAAGAGGCATGGCAAGTGGAGGTGGGTCCCTGGGGTGAGCCTCTGAAAATTAAACCCAACTCTTCTAGCAGACTCAGCTCTCTGGGTTTTGTCTGACAAGTTATAGATGAGAAAACACAAGCTCCAACCACGATAGACCTACCCTCTTCAGCCCCATGCTTTTCATACCACGAGACTGTGAGCCAAAATAAACCTCTTCTCCAGCAAGTTGTCAGGTCTTTTGTTGAGTAGAGAAAAGTCACACATATGTGGGGTTTCTCCCTCCTACTATCATGGGCACAGTGTGCTTTTTAATCCACTTTCCCTAATACTTTCCAATAAACATAAAAAAAAAAGTTTTTCTGGGGTAGACCTGGAGCTGAACTGGTTTCTATGCCTTTTGTGAATCCAAACAGCTGTTTCCTTTTGTGACTCCAAACAGCTGCTTTTATTAGATATATGTCTTTTAAAGTTAACAACAAACAGATTGGTAGCATCCTTATTGGTTAGTATGAGATGATCTCTATTCAGCTAGGAGAGGATCTCATTCATAGGAAAGCAAGGACAACATGAAGCAATTTGGGACTCCATTGGCATGGCTGAAAATCTATACAAATAGTTGCTTGCAATGTTTGTGCTGATCACGCTGTCCTTTGATGAGCCAGAGGCCCGTTCTGCTGCCACACAGCTAGAACAGTGATTCATGGCCATCACTGGAGAGAAGTCACAGGCAGATGTGATGACTAGAAGTCAAGGGAGGCGTGCAGCTTGGGAACTGAATGAGAGCACCGCACCAGATGAAGCAAGAAGTGCTGGTCAGAAGATGGGTTTGTGAAGCATACAATAATTTAGGAATGATCTATTTCCTTTTTTTCTTATTTTCTTAATTGACAAGTTAAAGTTATATATATGTATGATATATAAAGTGATGATTTGATAATATATGTGTGCTTTGGAATGGCATAATTATTGCTTTTGAGGTATAAACATTTAAAATTTTAGTTTTTAGAACTATTTTCAACGATAAAGCATATAACTATCACTATTCTAGAATCGTGTTTTTCCTCATCTACAAACTTCGAATGACAAATTTCCATTACCTCACCACACTTCAGGAAGATTAAACCATAAGCCTTATAAACTCCAAAAATCCCATAAAGTCGGTTTCTATTAATTATGACTAGAAAATGCCATTATAACTCATGTGACAACTTGAGGGCTTCTTAAAGGCGCATGACTCTATTGGTCAACCCAGAACCTAGGGAAAGATGCTTTAAATGAGGAAGAGATGCTACATCCTGAGTGAGCTGTGTAAGGATGTCTCTCTTGTTATAGACTTCCACAATGCCTCTGTTTGCACTCCTTTTGGACTTTAAACACGTGGGCCTTTTCTACTTTGCATTCATGTCTATACAGAGGAACCAACACTTGTCCTTCAGTTAGTATAATTACCTGGAAGTAACCAATCATCCAGATGCCATAGGAACCTAAAAATGTTTCATTATTCCCAAGAGGGGGAGGGGAAAGGCAGTTCCAGGGTGGCGCTTTTAAAGTGGCTTGCATAATGCCATTAAACACCCTGTTTCTTACAACAGCAATAACTCAGGTCACAGAAGTGGTCTGCACTTATACTGTATTCACAGTACTGAGTAGGATTTTAGCAGTATAACTTTAAGCACATAGAGCAACCACATTCTGTTTCAGGCTCCACTCTAAGCACAATTTCCAGGAACCTTTTCTCTTAGAAATGTCTTTTGTGTCTGTCACAGCCCAGGGTCTACGAAAATTTATCCCCTTCCCTACATAGATGGTTACCCTATGTCAGACTTTGATATGTGGAGAACTTTCGCTTCATTCTAGGGATTTTACAGACTGGAGAAACAGACACAATGCACCATGTTGTAAATCACTCAGAGCCTGACCAGGGAAGGAGCCTATGATCCATGAAAACATCGCATAGAAGTCTCTTAACTGGGCTGAGCAGATTAGATCCATGCGTAAACAGAACTGCAGGAACACCAGCAGCCAGGCTGGCTGCCATCTTCCACTGAGTTCATGAACAGAATTAACCCTTTGTATCTCGTAGCTCTACAGTGGAAAATCTGTAAAAGGGCACAGAGTGCTATAATTCCTTGTTCATTTAATGTTTCTTTTGTTTTTGTTTTTTATACAGAGGGCTTCAGTTGGCTTTTCTGGTTGTTACCTAACACAACTTCAAGGAAGAATGGTTGTTTACTTTAGGGTTCCTGTGTTCAGAGGGTTGAATACATCATGAGGAAAAGAGGGCAAACCTCTCAGTTCAGACCATGGCAAGCTAGGGAGCAAAGTGATAGCCAGTAGCCATGGATACCATGCTCTTCCAGACTAACTCCAGTGACCTTCTGCCTTTAGCCAAGTCTGACCTTCCAAAGTTTCTAGAATCACCTAAAATAGGGCCACCAGCTAAAGATTACAGTGGTTAAATTTTTTGTAGCTACAGCCAAATATCTGGTAAAACACAAGGAGAATCTTAATTATATTTCTGTGGCTATAATAAAAATATTGAAACAAAAGAGACTTAAAGAAGAAAGAGCTTGTTCTGGCTCATGGGTCAAGGATACAGTCTATCATAATGGGGCAGTCATAGCAGCTAAAGCATGAGTTAGCTTGTTATATTGCATCTGTGGTTAAAAAAAAAAAGCAGAGAAAATGTGGATAAATTCACACCTGCTAGTGCTCAGCTCACATTCTTCAAGAGACAACAGTCCAGGATTCCCTACTGGGAAATGGATCCAAGAGTGAGTAAGTGGGGTCTTCCCATATCATTTAACAACATCACTATAACCCCTTACAAGTATGCCCAGAATTCCATCTCTCAGGTGATTGTAGATCTTGTTAAGTTGACAACACCAACGTGGGTAGATAGGATGTCTTTTTGGCATACTGTTTGCTGATACAGTCCAACATAGCTCTAGGCTCTAAGTGACTAAGAGGATGCTTGCTTACATCTCAGTGGACCAGGAATCAGATGGTGGAGAATGCTGGTCCTCTGTTGGCTTCCTCCTTCATCTCTTTGAATGTAGGCCCGGATTTCACATCATGAGATGATGTTGTCTACTCCACGCTCGGTGCAGGTCCTCCCTATTAGTTAAACCTCTCCAGAAATGCTCTCTCATGTCAGTTAAAGGGTCTGACTCTTTTGTGCTCTTGGAATTTCTTAATCAAATCAAAGCACAATCAAAAATTTTCATATGGTCTGAAAGTTCAAACATGAGCATGTGGTAAACATTTCTCACTCAAAACTGTAACAAAATAGAACTAAGCACTGAAACTTGGAGATAGATCCTATACTCTCCATTTTCATCTGGTAGGGTCTCAGGCTATGAACAGGCATAGATGATACAATAACTGATGAGAGTTGCCTTGTGGGCACCAAGATGCAGTTACAGGGACCAGAAGAGAAAGTCCCAGAAATTCACACGGTCCCCAGTCAATTTGCTCCTATCGTGAACCTGAGTTTGTCTATTGTTTGGGAAATGCATCAGGGAATACTCTTTGTAATTATATCCAGTACTCAGCTATGTGAAACTTAGCTGAGTGCCAAAGGCAGCATATCAAAACAACAGAATCACAAAAGCACTCACCCTCCAGGTGCCAGGGACTAGTTGGATCTGAAGTTGGTTTTTGACCTGTTCACTGTCTGAAAAACTACCACTCCCCTCTTTCTGGCCTGTGACTTCAGCAGCCTTGCCTGCTAAATTGATCTATAATAGCTCATATCTATTTATAAGAGATATTTTCCAGCTCCTGCTATAGTTTATAAAGAAGAAACTTAGGTTTTATATGAACCCTTGGGTCTGGTTGAATAAAGACAACACAGCTGATCCTTTGCCGTGTGCACAGGAGGAGGCACGTGCAGGGGGCTGGGGCTGGTTCAAGCCAACACACATTTATCTTGTAGCACCTTTCTCCACTGAAATGGATTTTTTGCCCATTTTTAGTATGTAAGGTCTGCTTTAAACTAAACTGTGATACACAAATAAAATGGCCTAATTTAGGGTTCTTTCAAAAGACCATGGTGTCCAATATATCTAGTACTTGCGTAGCAGAATATTAACCAAAGAATTTTTAAGACAGACCCTGTTCTTATCCATGGTGACCTATTTTGGATTCGTTTTACAGGTTGACCCTTTAATTTAAAGTTTCATTACATACCTTGAGAGAAGAAAAGAAGTGAAGCCATCTCTGAGATAGGCAGCCTTCAGTGGGAACCATCTCTCTAGTTAGCAGATTGCCTCCTGTCCTAAGTGTGCGTTTGATCAGATCATACTCTGATGAGGCCAGAGCAAAAACTTGTGAGATCTCTCGTCTGTGAGTCAGTGTCTTTCGGCTTTTCAAAAGCAAACAATGCGTTTTGGGACACAGGAAGGTGAGATTTTAAAAAATGCAAATGTATACATGCCCCAGTTTTTCTCCTCCGGGATCACACTGCTGGGGCAGATCTAGGGTGAACCTGCTCTGTTTTCCTGGTTCCACACTTCTCTCATCCACATTTTGGAAACCAGGCAAAAGCTAAAGAAAGAAAGCCACAAAACAGACTCCTCAGTGGAGAGACACTGCTGGGGGAGAGTTTGCATTACACATTGTAATACTTAATTTGCTTATATAAAACCTTCTGAAAACCTTACAGTAAAGCCTTCACAAAGAGCCTTTATTTGACAACTGTTTGTAGCTTACATTTTATGTGCCAATATATGCTCAGAGTGTTCAAAGATTTTACAAGAAATATGCTACCGGCATTTTATTCTGGCAACTGAGAAAGTTTAACCATGAAAACTTGATTCTGGAAAGGCATCTATTTCTCTCCGTTGAAAGGAGCATCTTTTTGTTTGAGTCAATGTCAGCAGCCAGCCCATAAAAAGCAACAATATATAAAAAGTGTCATAGATTTGGCTCCGGGAACTTAATTAATTTCGTCCATTTTGGATCAGATGACAGGGCCTTTTTTCTTCCTAAACCTTCATTGATCCTCTTAAAATAGTGCTGACACAAGAGGAAGTGATTCAAGTTGATAGCAGACAGAGTTGTGGCGCAGGTCAAGCCTTCCGAAACAATCGAGGCCATCATCAGCATTAAACTGGTCCAATTTAATGATGCCTGTAGGTATTTCAGGGAAGAAATCTAGGTGTTGCCTTTATTGAAAGAATTAAAGGTGTGAGTACAAAGTTTTCAAAATACTTGTTTTTTAATTCTCTTTAATATAAAAAGCTGTCGAGTGACCTCGAATTTCCTTTGCTAAGGTCAGCGAAGAATCCACTTGAGGGGTGGCATCTGAGATCTTTGCAAAATAACATAATAAACCAGGAAAACTCAGGCCCTGAGCCTGACATATGCCCAGTGTTGCTCAGCAACAGCCAGGGAGGAAGAGCCATCTTTTTATGGCCAAGGTCTTGTTCACTTGTGAGGAATAAGCCTGCAATGAGTTTGCATTCTTTTCTAAACCTTCACTGCTACTGATGTTTAAATGTTTAGGTGTTGAATCTATGTACCTACAGCTGAGTGACTCCCTGATCCAGATCCAGTGGGGAGATGGAGCTTTATGCCTCATGTACCAGATAATAAATGCCCCCATTATATCTCACCTGGCGTCCATACCACTCAGGTAATTCTCCTCTAGAATATCTTAATCAAAATCTAAGACTTCATGTTAATTCGCAGGAATGATTGACAACCTTTGAAAATATAATTGCATACCATTATAACGCTTGACTAAATTGACAAAAATGTGTGTATAGCATATTGTCAGCTTTATAATAACCTTGCTGCATACCTACCCATCACTGAGTTTCAACAATTACAAACCCAGACCAATTTGTTGCATTAGAAATTCCACATAGTCTCCTGTTTGCTCTCCATAGTCATTTTGAAGGAGATTTTAGATTCAATATTTTATTTATAGGTAAATTCAGGCTTTGTGTCTCTAACACAAGCCTTTGTCTGTTCAAATAGTACAACAATCCCATTGCCATATTTAAGAAATTGGCAATGATAATCTATTGATAAAAGTATTAAAATTATGTTACTTTAAATATCTATACTTGTATCTGTTTGTATTCATATGCAGATGGCCTCAGACTGTTACTTTAAAATATTGAGTATTTGAAATATTACACTTAATTGACATAAATTAAATATCTTTTTTAATTTAAATTATCATTTTGAGAATTCAATACATGAATATTGTATTTATATCATTTCCTCCTCTTCTTCTCCCACCTCTTCTTTTATATCTCCTTTACAACCTCTCAGATTCATGACTTTTTCCTTAATTATTATTTCTATTTATATATTCACACATGTACATGTTAATATAACCTATTGAGTTCATTTAGTGTTGCTCATATGTATACATGTTTAGGGCCTAGTACTTCGGATTTGATAACTAATCCAGTCTTGCCAGGAGAAGGTGATCCTACCTCTCTAAGCAGCCGTTAACTGCCTATAGCTCATCTAGGAGTGAGAGGCCTTGTGAGATTTCTTCCATCCACACTGGCATGTCACCTGATGTCATTATTCATGTACCGTTTGGGCAGGCATATCCATAATATTTTTGGTATGCAGTTTTCTGTCACAAATACAAGACTCTATCTTGTAGCAGACATAATGGTTCTCTACTCTAACACTCACCCTCCCTCCCCTGCTCCTGCTGTGATGTTTCCTGGCCCTTAGATGTATAAGGGTTATGTTAGATGTATCTCTTGTGCAACCCAAGATCAGTTGTTTTCTACATTTCGATACGTTTTGGGTTTTGGTAATGGTCTCTGATGAAGAGTAAGGACTATGCATATCTACAGGTATAAGGAAGGATAAATGTCTTTAACCTACAGATTCTCTCTCTCTCTCTGGATTTTCCCTATTTATTTTGTAATTAATCAGACTTGTTACCCTATAGTTTTCCACACTCTGGATTTTGTTATTTGCACATTGCTACTATCTTTTGTCCTTTCTTGATCCTTTGTGTTCCTGTAAACTGGTCAACAAAGTCACACCCTGCTATGGGAAATATGTGCCACTTATACATGTGGTTATTGAACATTGGGTGTATGAATTTTGTAATTAAAGAAATTATAATTTATTAACTTTGAATTATGTAAGTTTTTAAAAGTGCACTCTATTCAGTTATGGGAAGAGTGCCGAGTATGGTAAGAATGACCATGATATGTGAATCTACTTTCCAAACTGAATACTCTAGAAAGTCTAAAAAAAGAGGAAGTTTTTCAAATAAAAAAATTAACAACCAGGGTAAGATGTACTCTAAAGTATGCACACATATTCAAAGATAAACTATAACCAAAATGTAAAATATCACAACAGTGTTTTCTACACTGACAACTGTATGAACATTTACCTGGATACATTTATTTAAATAAAACAGCTCAACTGAGTTTATTTATTTACATTGGCCTTTTTTCATTCTTGTGTGCATATAGTCAGTCATGCATGTGTGAATGTGCATGCTTATGTTTGTAGAAGCCAAAGGTTAGTACAGGATGTCTTTATCACTTCTCATATCTTTTATCTGACTGTCTGCCGTCTGTCTGTCTGTCTGTCTATTGATACAGGATCTTACTAAATATAAAGAAACCGATTTAGCTAGACTGTTTGACCAGGAAGTTTGAGAAATCTGCCTGTCTCTACATGCCTAGAAGTTTGCAGGTGTGGGTTGCCATGCTCAGTGTTTTATACACGTGTTGAGATCTGAACTCAGGCCCTCAGATTTGTGTGGCAAGCACTAAACCAGTTAAGCCATCTTCCTAGTCCATAGCTTTATGTTTTTAATGTTGGGATGAGAAGACTGAAGATGCCTGCTTGTTTCACATTCTCTTTCTGTGGAGCAGAGGCTCAGGCAGATTTGAAGGCAGAGAGAGAGAGAGAGAGAGAGAGAGAGAGAGAGAGAGAGAGAGAGAGAAAGAGAGAGAATGTGTTTCAGGGCTGGGGTGTTAGAATTTCCTGTAGGATGGCCATGAATTGATCACCATTCCATGTGGAGCCATAGTCTCTAGGAGTTCATCATAATTCTGTAGGGATTGGCCCCGAGCCTCCATCACTGTGCGCTTGCCCAGTCAGCTGTATGCCCAGTGGGTCTCACAGTCTTCCTGACTACTATTTCAATCTTAATGTTATTAGAGATTGCAATGTTGACATGCATTAGCTCTGATTCCTTCTTTAGCTTCTAAGAATTAATCTACAAAGAACTTTTCTTCAACATTTCCCCCACCTTGAAACACAGCTTTATATAGGTAAGTACTGTAATAGATGACGGGTTCTATACTTGCTATTTTAAAGAATAATGTATGGACTAAAAATAGCTCAGTTATTAAAATGCTAGCCTTGAAACCTGAGTTAGATGGCCAGAACATCCACTTTAAAAAGCCAAGCATAATGGCATGCTTATAATTCCTGTTCTGGGGACGCATAGACAGATCTCTGGAGTTCACTGGTCAGCTCCACTAACTTACTTCATGAGCTACAGACCTAAAAGAGATCCTTTAAAAATCATTTAGGGTGCCTGAGGAATGACATCTGAAGTTCTCTTCTGTTCTCCATGCACATAGGTACACACAATCATGTGCATCCATAAATAGGCGGGCCAACGTGCACAAATATGCACACAGAAAAAATGATAAAATTTCTTAAAAGCACATTGCAAAAGTTTTTCATTCTTTGTTTTTTATTTCAATTTTAGACTCATTGGCACCTGTGCATCTGTGCAATATTGTTTCGCAGTCAATCATGATCATTACTCTTTTGATCCTCAGACTGTCTTTATGTGGATGACAGGAATCCTGAAAAGTCGTCTTCCCATTCTCTGATCATAAGACTGGCAGTCTCAGAATCTGCTCACTTTCAGGAGCCAGAGGCTGGCCTGCCACCACTTCCTGCTCAGGGTCAGAATCAATGTGTCCTAAGAGGCAATGGGATGGATAACAGGAGGGAGCAGCTAGGATACTGAATTTGGTACCATGGATGAGTGTAGTTTCTGGGTGCTTACTATTATTGTTTTCTGTGCACAGATCTAGGATGGCTGTTATCTAGTGTCAGTATAACTGGATTTAGAATCATCCATAAGACAAGCATCTAAGAACAGATATAAGGGTTCTGTTAAGCCCTAAGCAGGTCTATGAGAGATTTCTTGATTGTATTAACTCAAGTGTGAAGCATCACACTGTGTGTGTGAAGGGCACTTGCTGGCAGTAGCCCAAATCTAAGGATATTCAGAGGAATCACTACTTCTCACTTCTTACCTTTCTATCTCACTGGCAAGTGTATCTATCCTGCTGCTGCCTCTGCCATGACTACAGGGTTGCCTTATCATTTTAGTATGTGTCTTTGTATGTGGAATGAATGCATTCATGTGTATACAGGTATTTCTGGGGACAAGTGGGCACAGACAAGAGGTCAATGTCAGGTGTTTCTCTCAGTTGCTTTCTGTCTGATTTTCCAAGATGGGGTGTGCCACTGGACCTGGGCTTTCTGATTCAACTGGATTAGCTGCCATATAGGAACCCTCCAGTCTCCACCTCGATGGAGCTATGATTGCTGGTGCTAGGTGTTTTGCTTCAAGCCCTCATTCTTGCACAGAAGCACTTTATCTGTAGAGCCAACTCCCCAGACCATGCCTATATCTTGAGTGGCATTTTCTTAATATCAAATCCAAAATGGCATATTAAGTAGAGTTAATTTGAAGCTTGCGTGCTTTAAATCATATCCTTGCACAAATTTGTTTTTTATTCCATATATAAATACAAAGCATTATAAGCAGCTTAAAATGTATGTATTTTATAAAAATGTATGCATTATGTGCATATAATAAATCATATCTATTAACATTAATATTAATACCATGTTATCAGTTGCCTAAATCAAACCTATAATTCCCTGAGAACTTTTACTTGATTGTAAAGGCATCTGTATATAACTCAAGTTTTAAAAGTACTAACTTTGAGGGCCAGCAATATAGCTCAAGAAGAGAGTACTTGCTTAGAATGCATAAAGACCCAACACCACACACACACACACACACACACACACACACACACACACACACACGAAAGACTGGATAGCAGGCTCATTTAGACCTAAACTAACTCAATACAGAGAACTACAATTTTAGTCACATGGAACTTTATCAAAGAATAAAGAGCAAATGTAAGCAGAACTTTCAGCAATATAATCATTTAATTGTTTGTGTAACCAGCACTAATTGAACCTGTCTTGTATGCTATAACATTTCTCTGATCTCTAAAAGTGCCAAACCAGAACTGAATAAGGTGTGATACCATGGTACAAAATGACTAGAAGAGGTACAGGAAGCTCAATTCCTAGGAAGCATTTAAAAGGTGAATCTATGGCCAAGTGCAATCAAATAAGTAGTATAGATTAAATATAGATAATTACTCATGACCTGGAGAAGAAGAAAATGTGATAATCTCTCTCCAACCTCCACATTCAAAATTCAATAGAGGACAAAGCAGAAAAGAAAGCTGCTTCAGTTGTTGAGTAATGGTCATATTTTAGAACGATAGACTAAACTAGACTGTACTAAAATGTGATTTAAATAATAATTACTCAAGTGGAGGAGACTTTAAAATTACCAATAAATATGCAAATGCTAAGTTGATTCTAGATGTTGTATACACCAGAAGTTAAGACTTGAAGTTAATGAAGAATTCCCTTGTCCTAGTGCCAATTAAATAGAATTAATCTAATTTTTTCACTCAGGAATTAAGAAATGCAACATTTTTTTTCCAGTGGGCAGGTGACTTCCTATGTAGTTAATAGCTTCATCTCAGAAAGCCATATATCTATTGTTCTCAGCTGGACTTCAGGATATGTGGCATTTGTATTTAAATTACTTGAGTACTATAAATTTTAATACACAGTTCCTAAATAGACATAGTCTCATGATGGAAGGGATTTGCTTTGTTAACTGGGCAAACGTCCCAATAACTTTTTCTGTTTGGAGAATTAAGCTCTTATTTGCATATTAAGATGTGTAGAGTCTCTCCAGCAAAAAAATCCACTTAATTTTTGCTTAACCAACACACTTTAAAGTTGTTAGGCCATAGATCTTGGTCGTTATTATTTTAATAGCATTTTTTTTAACACTCACACCTCCTAAAAAGTGTTGTCTTAATATATTGAATGACAACTTAAGGGATACACTCCAGGATACATTTCAACATGGAAGTCAAAGCTTGCTCAGCATAAATATTTTCATGAGCTCATTTGCTCTCTGTTGAAGTATATTAGCTATATAACCTATTAATACATTTTTATGAGTAGTTGGAAAGTGGAAAAAGCTTCATAAAAGAATTTTTTATTGTTTATATACAAATAAAGCTATGCAAAACATTCATATTTGATTAGATATAATTATGTAAGTATGCATATTTACATTGATATATTTTATTCATATTAAAGTATGCATAATTATATGGAAAGAGGATATTATGTAAGATCTAATTTATATTTTTAATATCTTAACAGTTGTACATATTTTTGCAAGTGTTTGCCATTTTAAGAAAAACAACATATATTAAGCATTTAAAATCAAAACTCTGCCTGTTGGTGCACTTGTATTATCCTAGGTCTTAGGAAGTGGAGACAGGAAGATTAATAGTTCAAGACCTAGGTACATTTAGTTTGAATTCAGCCTGGGTTGTATAAAATTCTGCCTTATGAGTCCATACACTGATACCACCCCCAAAAGAAATATAAGATAAGAAAAAAAATCATAGAGAAGACAAAATTAAGCTATTCTCATATTTTATTGATTGGGTATAAATACTCTTTATACAACATTTTATTTTAATAACTAAATGCATTCTATTTTTGGAAACATGAAAAAAATTAGAATTTAGATGTACTGTTGATGAAATTGCTCCTATAAATGCTGTAAGAGAAATTTGGAAATATCATAAGATTTTAGATATCTATGTGTCCTTGACCCAAATATTCAACTTCGAATGGTCTAGCTGACAAACATGTACAACCTTTGTGAGTATATTTGTGTTGGTTTGAATGAAAATGGCTCTCATAGACCCATAGGGAGTGGCATTATTAAGAGGGTAGCTTCATTGGAGTAGATGAGGTCTTGTTTGAGGAAGTAGTCACAGGAGGGAAGGAGGGTTGAGGTTTCAATACTTGAGCCAGGCCCAGTGTCACTCTCTCTTTTTGCTGATCAAATTGTAGAACTCTCTGTTCCTTCTCCAGAACCATATCTCCTTGTGTGATGCCATGTTTCCAACTATGATGGCAATGAGCTACACTTCTGAACCTGTAAGCCAGCCCCAAATTAATTTTTTTTATATAAAGGTTGATGTGGTCATGGAGTCTCTTCACAACAGTAGAACCCTAACTAAAGTAGTTTTCTGTAGCCCCATATCCTTCTTTTGTCTCCCCATACTATAGAACTCTCGGCAGAAGCTGAATGACCTGTGATCATATTCTCTCAAGAGACCTCAGTGATTGGATGTGAATAAGTGACTCCTTCTCTTTCAGACTCTACTTTCTTCTGTAACAGATGGCTCCAAAAAAATGTCACCATATGGTAGACTAGTCAAAATTGTCCTAAAGAATGCTCCCTAATCCACTATTGCCATCACCAATGTGATACAGGCACCAATTACTTTCATAGACTGATGATGGCTGGTGTAAATCTATTCATCAGGTGGGCATGGGAGAATAGGTGGATGCTCCTAGCAGTATAGGAACATCACTGACATGCATACTTGACATACATACAAGTGTTACATACTTGAAGATGATAAAGTCAACCATGAAGAACAATGAAGTCCAAGAAGACCCATCCATGTGTGTTTTGTTGTATACTGCAATCGACACTGTGGAACTTCCTCCTATAACACTTTTCGGTGACTATAGAAGCTTCCAGAAAAACTCACTTCAAGATCTTGAGTCATATCCCCAGTGATTTGAGAACATAGTGAATACTATTTGACTCATGCCTAAGAGGGTAAAAAGAGGGTTCTAACTTGACTCATCGGGATGGAGAGAGGCCACTGTCAGAACTGACTGGCTTCTTGCTGAGAGTAATATAGCTGATTCTAGACCTGTAGAGTGTGAGACTTTCATGTTTCAATGAGTTTGATGCACAGGCCTTGTTAACAGAGATGCCAAAAAAAAAAAAAAAAAAAAAGAATCCATGGAGACTAGATTCAACAATGAGGAAAAGCAGGATGCCAAATGAACATGGTATAGGGGACTAAAAAGACTCAGTCAGCACCTGGAAGCTCTAGGTGCATGTCTAGAAGTCACAAGTGACACCTGGAGATGAAAGGAGCAGTTTCTGCGAATCACTTCCAAGTGCACTGGATTGGTTACTTTTCTCACCACTGGGATCAAGTACCTGAAGAAAACCAACTTAAGGAGAGAACAATTGGAGAGTCATACAGTTTGAGAGGACTCAGCCCATCCTAGTGGAGAAGGCTACAGGACTATGAGGGGCCTAGTCACATAACATCAATAGTCAAAGAGCAATAGGACTGGATGAAGAAGTTTTAAGACCAGCCCCAGAGATCTACTTCCTTTAGCTAGACCCCACCTCATGACCCCAGGTAAAGACCAAATGTTTAACTGTGTGAACCTATGGGAGGTGATGCTCATTTCACATTCAAAACAGGGCACTGCCATTGTGGAGTGAACATACTTCAACCTGGCTGACTGTGTGTCTGTCCCTCTAGTCCTGTTCTCAAAGCATAGCCTAAGCATGAACTTACACAATTGAGAAGCTACCTGGCCCCCCTCACACACACAGTGCTCCTCTTTCTAGCCTGAATTAAGAATGAAATTCCTGTATTCAACCTACATTCAAGCTACACAGTATATTAAGGTTAGGGATATGTGCACAGAGAGAAAAAAATGGTAGGGGGTCTGTGAAAATCACAGCAACTTAGTCAGACCCTTTCTACACAAGAACTGTTCTTTTTATTTTTTTTTTTCTTCACATTTTTTGTTAGAACACAGCCATCATCATTTGACACTTCCACTGTGTTTGTGGTTACTTTTGCATGAAGGATAAAACTGAGAAACTGTAATGGAGGAATGATAGTTCACTTCTCCTAAAATATTTGTTACTTGACCCTTTTTTATTTATTTATTTTGTATTTTTTCTTTTCTTTTCTTTTTTTTATATTTTATTTACATTTCAGAGGCCATCCCCGTTCCCCATTTCCCCTCCCTAGAGAAAACCCTTATCCCATGCCCCCTTTTCCTTTTTGCTTTTATACATTTTTTTTTCAATGTCAGTCAAAGGCTTTATAAGTTTGGTAATGCTCAATCAGAAGTGTAACCCAATGCCCAACCTAGATATATAAACTATCTTTGACTGGTGGAGTCACGTGAACATCTGCCTCTATGCCCCCTCTCTCTTTCTCTCTCTTTCTCTCTCTCATCACCTTGCTTCTCCTCTTCATCTTCTCCTCTCCCTACTCCATCTCTTCCTCTCGGTGCTCCCTCCCCCTTAGCTCCTCCTACATATCACCCTTCCTGTTATAATAACACTTTTTTCACAAAATACAATTAGAGCATAATTATTCCTATTTGTACCAGTGAGGTACAAGATAATCTTAATACCCAGTCTATCATTTCGTCGACTAACCAGAACCTCTGTCGTCTCTCCTAACTAAAACACTTAGTTTTGAACCTGGCTGTTTTTCTTGGCTTTAGAATGAATGTCAGCTGAAAACCATCCACTCAGATCTTTTCTCTCAAAGTAAATAGCCAGGATCGGCTATGAGACTATAGGTCTTCAACCCCATCAGAAATCCAGAATGACTGAGTTAACTGAATTTATGGGAAGCACAAAGCATAGCTTCTAAAACTTAGCCAATTTATAGAGACTGCTGAACACCTGGACAGGCCCTATACTACAGAACATTGGAGAATCAAATCTTCAGCCTTCTGGCCCAGACTCATCTGACAGACCTTAGTGCTGCAGAGTTATTAAGGGCTGATTACTCTGTCTAGGCAGACATAATCAGTCGACTATTCTGCAAGTGTGTCCTTTTCTGGACAGTAATTTGTCTGTAGATGGAAAGAGGCAATTCTTGCCTTGTGGCTGTCTCTGCACAACTGGAGTAACTCCAAGGATGCTCAATTTCTTCTTAGAATCTAAGACAGGAAGCTGTCAGGAGCAGACAGGTCTCTAATCAAAATGAACATTAATATAGAAATGTTTGTAATATCAATTCTGTGGACTTCTGACGTTTTGAAAACCACCTATCCCTGTGAGGCAATCTGGATTGTTTTCTGTTAACTCCTCTCAGCTATTTGTAAATAAAATATAGAAAACACTCTAACAATAAACGCAAAACCCTGAATTTGCTATAGTCTCTTAACTCACAGGCTAACCATCTCAAATCAGTTAAAAAAAATTAAAGAAGGACTTTGGGTCTAAGCCTTGTATTCCTAAATGTGTTATACAGGCACAATGCCTATGACAGTAACAATATTCATCTCACTTTTATATCAATAAGGAGCTCGTACCAATGAAAACCTTACATTTGAAATCAGAGTAAATTTTGTACCATTTAAGAAATTATAACTTCATCTTGATACTAATTATACAGATTTCTATCAATAGGTTATGGCTATGCAATAAATCCTAGCTAATCCTCCCTGTTCCAACAAAACCTCTTCTTTTCCCTAGAAAGACAGCCCAATATTAACCACCTTAGTCCCCAAGCCCAGGGGATAGGGGCACTGACTCTTCATTAACTTCTTCAAGCTGATTACAGGCGCTGAGATATTAGAAGAGGGGTGGGGGAAGAGTAAATTGATAAGCCTCTGATGCTGTGTCTTCACTGCATCGAGGTGGAATTACAGGACATCGGAGGTTTAAGCAGGTCTGCTCAGTTTGCTTGATGAGTAGATACACTGAGGCTGTGTATTCTGCAATATACAATTCTCAGAGCAAGTTTTAGTATCAAGAAGAAAAGAAATTTTTTTTTCCCTAGAGGGCTGAACTTTTTTTCAAGATGTTGGTTCTAACAACTTTTCTTTTCTTTTCTTCTTTTTTTTCCCCCGTTACTTGACCCTTATGTACTGAGTGCTATTGTAGGATCCTTCTCGGAATACTTGAGCCTGAACTGCTAGGAGAACACTAAGTAAGAGCAAAAATCAAATCCCCTTTCCTCAGATTCAAAGGGGTTGTTTCTCCAAGACAGACAGTCATGAGGAATACTTTTTCCTCCTGTCCTCTTTCTTCTGATGCTTAGAAATTGAGCCATCCAATTACATCCATGTGTTCGAAAATCTAGAATGTTCTTTAAGATTAGAAAAGCAAGCAAGCATGCAGATTGGACTGCAATATCAATGGTGAGTGTGGACCAATTTCAAGTTATTTAAAGGCAGTTCATAAAAATACACAACAAACAAAAAAGTGAGTCTTTGCTTTGGTGCTAGTAAAGGTTAGAAGGAAATATTACTTGTACTTGAGGAGTACAGAAATAACTCAGCAGTTAAGAACATGCACTGTTCTTCCAGAAGGTTCGAGCTCAGATCCCAGAACCCATGTTGAATCTCACAATCACCTATCACTCCAGCTACAGGAGAGCGTATAACTTCTTTTGACCTCTTCAGGGACCTGAAGACACATACACATGCCCACACACAAACATGTAATGTAGTTGACAACTAAATATTTATTAAAGTAAAAATAATGATATTGGAAAGTAAAGTTAAATTCCAGAATGAAGCAGCTACAGAAGGGGGTTCACCCATTTAATTAGTAGCAGGAGCTAATTAAATAAACTACAGCATAACCCAGGAACATCCTGTCCTAGATGGAGGTGACAAGTCTGAAATTACATGGGAACAGATGGGACAAGTATGCCAATAAATGCAAGTGAGATTGATTAAGCTTTTCTACCACTTTGCTACTGAGAGGCAACGCCCCCTGAAGAGGCTTATTTCTTTAATGAATTTATTTTAGCTTGAACACACACACATATACAAGCATACAAATCCTCAAAGTTTTAAGAGGAAAACCAAAGGACTCCACTGAGCATGGAAAGGGATTTGGGGCTTCAGTAGCAAACAGATGTGTTACCAACTGAAGAGAAAATCTGCACCACTCTGGACCACCAGTGAAAACATTCTTGCCAAAACAGGAAAGGAAAAAAAAATCCAGAAGACTACTTAGGGGTTAGGGAGAAAGTTCAGAAATAAAAAGAAGGCAGGGATGCACTGAAGTCTCTGGTATTTTATTTGCCTTTTGAAGGAAGGTCTTGCAGCTCATGAGGAAAATAGCATCATTGTTTTGTGGCTGATGGTGGGTTCCTAAGCTGTGGCTGTTTGAGTAATGACATCACAGCCAGGTCACTGTCCCTGACTCACCCCAGGCAGCCTTGGGAACAGAGGCAAGGCTGAGGGACAAGAAAGGAGACTAGAGTTGAGGAAGTATTCTTTCAATAGAGAATGCTTACGAGCTGAGAGTGTGTGGCGTGCCTGTGGCCCAGTGGCTCACTTCATAAAAGCAGGGCATCCTAGTTTGAGGGTGTGAATAAGCATTGTTTGTCTCCTATACTGCTACCACCACCATTCAGCTGCCATCTCCTGTCTACAGGGCAAGGGCCAGTCTAAGGTCAATGAGAGGAAATGAGTTTACAACTGAAGTGCACAAAGTGGCTATGCTTTCCCTGCACCGGCTGTAAAACTTGCCCTTCACAAGGGAGACTTTTCCCATGACAATCATGCTGTGGGGTCAAGGGCAGGGGATATGATGAGCAGTTGTCACAGGCGAACTTTTTGAGTAGGAGGCAAGGAACTTGACAAATGATTTTAATGTCTTTCTTAGCTGAATTCTCCCGAATTGTTCAGTGATTTTTTTTTTTTTTACCAGAGTTGTTATGGTCACAGGCTAGGCCCTAGCAGCCCTAATAAAACATCTATTCTTAATTAGGACAATTTAAAAAAACAAAGTAAGAGACAAAGACAGAGAAAGGAAGTTTGTTCAATATGGCCACATTAGGAAAAGAAACAGAAGTCTAATGGCCTTTCACCCCTACTTCAAGTCCATCTTCAGAACCCTGATATTTGATTTATTTTCAGAGGGTGAAAGGCATTCATCCTAAATTGTCCTGGTCAAGGAGTGGTTCTGGCTATCATCATTGTCATTGTGCCAGTCTCTTCTGTAAGGCCTGACAAGTTGTCAAAACTGTTTGAACTCTTTTTCTGGGAGACAAGAGTTCCTTTTGGCACACACCAAGTTTCAGTATTTTCTTTCTCCCAGTCTGAGACTCCCAGGTAAATTCTAATTCCTGGAGATTTCTTGTTTCAATGATATTATAGCTACAGGGAGGGAGATAAGTGTCTCTTTAGGGTACCTTCTTGCTCCCCAAACATGGATAAGGAGGTAGTCTGATTGTAGAAAAAACTAAGGTGCTGTTATTGAGTATTATAGGCTCCAACTCTAAAGCAAAGGGCAAAATTCCACTGATACCAGGTAGAAATCAGTGATCTTTTCTGGAAAGAGGAATTTTATGAGTCACTGTCCATTTGGTCACATGTAGTGTGCTATTGCCTAACTCAATGCATACAAATTCATTCATGGCTATGGAAATCTTAAGTGATTATATAACTGTATGTAACCATCCATAGTGTTCTTAGAGAGCAAACTAACAGTGTCCTAGAGAGCATCAATTTTTTTTTTCTTACATAGAGACAGCCGGGCTTCCCTACTTGAGCAGACAATATTTTAGACTGTATCTTCTTGAAGCTTCCATAAATTTATTTCCCACTGTTTTAAAGCACTTTGTTTCATCTTTCCTAAAACTCCCCTCTTCGGACTTCAAAGACAACCTCATGATTCAAATAAGCAAGAATTTGGCTAACAGATCCACCTGTGTCAGCAATGTCTTTCATGAATTTATACATTTTGATCATTTCTTTCACCTCAGCATTCATCTTCTTTGAAGCATAAAATGCCTAATTTTTCAGCCAGTACTTGCATGGATTGTGTTCCTTACACTTGACCATGATGCTTGCTCCCTCTTCCCATAAATATCATAGTTTTTCATCCATCTGTATAGTCAAGGATGCAAATAACACATACTGTGTCCTATGCACAGACTTAATGTGCTGTGTGGTGGAGAAGGAAATATTTGTGTGTTTATATATATATGTGTATCACTGCAGGTTTATGTGTATGCAGATACACATGTATATATGTGTCCATATGCATTTCTGTGAACATGAATGTGTAAGCCAGAGGTCAGTCTTGGGTGTCATTCCTCAGGAGCTGTCCATCTTTTTTATTGAAACATTTGGAGTATACTAAGTAAGCTCGGTTAGCTGGCCAGTAAGCCCCAGGAATCCACCTCTCTCCACCTTCTTAACACTGCAATTACAAGTCTGTGCCACCACGCCTGGCTTTTTAAACTGAGTGCTGGCCTGATCTTCTGCCTCTCTCTGATGTTCAATTCTGTATTTATCTCAAAGAAGAAGATCAAAGATCTCCTAGATGATTAGCAACAAGCCCATTACATAACAGCTCTTTGTTTTCTAATAAGTATCCACAAATATCAAAACAGAAGAGTTAATACAGTGAAGAAATTAGTCATATAACTAATCAATCTTCAGCATGTATAGAGTCTGCTATTAGGTTTAAACAAATTGTGTTAAAAGTAATACATTCAGCTGCTCTTTAAAAGTTGTATTTAAATACTGATATATAGTTATAATATCAAATGTCTATTTATAAAAAAATCTGAAAAAAATCTGATGAGAGATAATCATAAGACATTTTCTTTAGGAATCTTTTACTTTATTGAATATGTAAGAGGCAAATCTTTGGAATTATAGTTTGAAATATAATCTCAAACTACATCAAAACACTTATCAGAATAAAGCTTAGAGTTTTAGACCTATCTTTAGTTTGAAATACTGAATATTTCCTTGTTTAACCTGACAGACATCCATAGCTATCTCATCTCTGGTGTTCTGCCTTTTTCTATTCCTGCAATGCTAAAAGCAGAGACTTGAAAATCCTCATCAAAATGTGACATTAAGCTCACTTCTAAATCTTGTTCTGAGCATATGCCATGGACATAATTGAATATCAAATAAAGAAGATAAAAAAATAACCATAAGACCAAGTATTATTAAATGTTGTGGTGATTATTTCATAGTAAAATTATACAATGGAGTGGTTAAGGGATAGATTTATTCTCCTTAAGCAAATTTAAATTTGTAAGGACTAAGAGAAAAAAAGATACAATTCACAATGGTTAGTTTTAATTATCAGCTTGACATAAATCTAGACTCACCCAAGAAGAGAGTCTCAGTGGACAACTCTCAGGATCAGATTTGTCTGTGGACCTACCTGAGGGAGACTGGCTTGATTATATTAATTGATATAGGAAGACCTACCTAGTACAGGCAACACTATTCCCTGGATTGGGATTCATGGGCTGGATAACAAAAAGGGAAAGCCAGCTGAACAATAAACCTGTATACATTCATTGCTCTTTGTGTTTAACTATAGATATGACACAATTAGCTGTCCTAACACCTTGGGTTACCTGCTATGATAGAGATCTGGACCTGTGTGCTAAAACAAACCCAGTTTCCTCTAAGTCATTTTCATTTGTTTGTTTGCTTTATTTTTGTGGGTTTTTTTTTTATTATGTTGTTTTTTTTTAATTGTGGGTGAAGCTGTCTGGGTGTTTTGTCATAGCAACGGAAAAGAAACTAGGACACATTTGTACAAACTAGACTTCTAACCAATTGTTTTCACTCTTCCATCCATCTAGCCAATTTGTCTCCTCTGTGAGGTATTTTTCATTTATATACCGTATTTTATCCACTTCAGTTCAGATGTGCCACATAGTGAGATAATTCCACAGTAATTATGGTGTTCAATGTCTAAATATATGTTTTGTCTTGTATAGTGCTATCTTCCAAATATCAGAATTTGCTTTACTAGGTATACAGTCTTTGAGGGAATATAGTCTGCTCAAGTTTTCTTTATCTTTTTTTTTCCTTAAGAAACAAAACAAAACAAAACCAAAACCTCTTTTCTTGATTCTTTGTGAATCCCCCATCATGAACCCCATCATATCCACCCTTTGCCCTTGCAACCTCTACCTACAGAAGAAAAATAAATAAAAATAAAATTTATAATGAACAAACAAAAAAAACAAGATATCCCCATCTTGAAGCAGTAGGATGTCACCCTTCTGTCCATCCTCCCGTGCAAGTGTTCATTGTAATGATTTAAGGGCTCTGGCTTCAGCTACAGTACCAATACTTGGACCAGAACTCCTGCAGATATCCTGTTGTTGCCCTGTGTCACAGAACATCTGCAGGATAAGCCCCTTTACATGCTCCAGCAGTTCACAGATGGGGTAGATGTTGGGGGTTGGCCAGCTCAAAGCCCTGGATCTGGGTCTGGATGGTAGCTGAATTGGTCAGTCAGCCAGCTTTTCCACGCCCACAAACACCAGGGCCAGTTCTCCAGCACTACTCTGGCTAGTTCACCCAAGTATGGCAACTGGCAAAGGGCAGGACCAGCTTTCCTCCTCTCATACTCTTGGGCTGACTCACCTGCACCTTCAGCACCAGGCCATGCTCTACTGCTCTACTGTGCTGCCCAGGTAAGGAGCAGGGCCTACTCTCCAAAGTGCTACAGCAGGTGAAGGGCGGGGTCAACACTCTAATGGCCTATCCGCAAGGTCTCGTACCTGCTGCAAAAGATCTTTTTTTGTCCATATTGTTACATGGCAGGGTGGGACTAGCTCTCCCCACCCCACTCCAACCATGATTAGATCTACTGGGCTTCCTAGGAGAGGGAGATACAGGGTCTAACTTCTGGAGAGCCACAACTGGTAAGGAAGGGGGGAGGTCAGCTCTCCTGATCTTATGACATTAAGGCCAGTTCATAGTCTGCTGCAGGTGTCACAGGGCAAGTTTTCAAGTTCAAAATGTCATCTCAGAGTTGTTAGAATGGTTATGAATCAGTTTTCATAAGTTACTTTCTTACAGAACTAATACATACCCTACTGTCTTGGGTGCTGGCCTTGGACCATAACCCTGTTCAGAATAGAGACAGCTACAGTTCTAGGGAAGCCGTGAGTTTTTAAATTGGGGCTTCATGTAAGTGAATCTGCTGGACAAACAATGGGACCCTCCTTCATGTACTGCTCCCAATATTTCTGCTGACTTTATCTACCAAATGCTATGGTTGGCATGATTTGGCCACAAACACACTGTTTTGAAACTATGACAGATTTGCGTTCTTTTTTTTGTTTAACCCTTAACAAATATTCCAAAAAATAATAATATTTCTATTCATTTGTTTCAACCAGATTTCCTAGGTCATTGTCTACAACATTTTGTTAGTTGTAAGTGCCTGGGACAGATTTTACCCATCACCAGATTCATAGAAAGACTTGAACTGGGGCCTAGAAAGATTGGTTGGTATTAAGAGAACTCATGGAACTTGCTCTCTTACAGAGAATTAGGTTTCTAATTCCTATATCAGGTGGCTCATAACTGCTTGTAACTTCAGTTCCAGGGGACCCAACACCCTTTTCTGACCTTAGGGCCACCTGTACTGCATTTGCATGGTCCACACATCCAACCATACACATATCCATAGAAAAGAAGCTACTTTCATTGAGAGAGATAGTCGTTACTACACCAAGTCTAAAACCAAACTGAATAGCCAAATGTTCCCAAATTTAAACCACATAAGCAAAACCTGAGCAATTTTTAAATTCCTATTTCCATCTTACCACAAGTATTGATGTATAGAGCTCAGGTTCTCAAGAATGTCTTCTTTAACTGGTGAGAGATGGTACTGTTTGGGTACTTGTAGCTCATGCAAAAATTTATTACTAGTATTAAGGTCACATTGTTCCTATTGCCTTGTGTCCTGTTTTTTTTTTTTTTTTAATAAGTGTTAATGTCATTGTGTTATGTCTCCAGTGTGACATTTGTCATCATTATTCAGCTATTCTCAATATTACTTGAGTGCTACTCACACAGTTTCATCTTTTGTTAAATCATGGTCAGAATTCTAAGTTCAAAACATTAAAAAAAAAAAAAAGACGCAGTAGCCAAGTATTGAGTCAAATGCCCAACTTTGAATTATGTGTGGTTTATATACAGGTGAGTTAATGTAATACTAGGTGCTTTGTGGTAATGTCAGTAGAACACAAGAGAAATTTTGTGAAGAGGAATGTGGATAAAAACATATAATAAAGGAAACAGGGAAGGTAGATAGACACACAGATAATATATGAAAAGATAATGCATATAAATTGTAAGCAATTAACAAGCAGAAAATAGACAACCTACTTTAGATAAAAATAGTAAAATAATATGGAATAAAACTGTCCTGTGCTGAAACTAAGTGATTGGTTATTCATAAATAAGACATCTATCATTCTTTCTAATGCTCAGGGAACACTGAGCAAGTAGGGTAGAAACATTGTATGAGATCCCTACGGGTTTATTTTTGTGGTTTGGTGTCTAACAGGCCCAGAATGGCCATAGCACTATCGTACTCTCAGCAGATGCTATCACCTCTATAAGATCTATACCTAATTCTGGCATGGAGGCAGAGGGAGACTCAAGAATCCCTCCTTCTTGATGAGGATCTCTAGTTACTAGAAGGAAGAGGAGTCTTGTCCTCAGTGGTGGAGGACTGGTAAGTTTCTTGTGCTCCTGTAAATAAATCCTTGCATATGATCCTATAAGCAATCCTAATTAAATACATCAGTGGTTTCATCAAATAACAACTCATAAATAATTTGAGAAAATTCCTCTAACAACCTTGAGTTAAGAAGAGGTAAGCTATAGCAAAAAATCAATGTGACAAAAAGAAGAGCAAAACCCTTCCTTTAGATATGTATTGGGTAGAAGAGGGAATAAAATAAAAAGAGTGATTAGCCTTCTGGAAGACTTTCCAAGATTTAGATAGAGGCAGAATGATTGTCAGTTCCCTGATGGTTCTCTTAGAGCAGTTCAGTTATCCAAATATCAAGATAAAGGAAAACTTTGTCTCCTTTGGCTCCAGGATAATATCATAAAACGCCACTAACACCTGAATAGAGAATGTGATGATCCAGGATGACAGTTCAAAGGCAAAGAGCATGTCAGTTGACGTCAATTACAGGCACTCCCGAGTTCTTTTGTCCATATTTTCTTTTTTCTTTTATTTTTCATTGTAATTGTCTTTCTTTCTTATTTTTATTTTATTGTGATTTTTAAAATTTAATTATTTTTTTACTTATTCACTTTACATCCCACTCACAATCCCTCTTCCCCCATCCTCCTCTCCCCTTCTTATCTGAGCAGGTAGAGAGGTCTGGGTATTCCCCCACCTTGGCACCTCAAGACTCTGAGAGGCTAGGCACTTCGTCTCTGAGGCCAGACAAGGAAGCTCATCTAGAAGATCATATCCTATGTACAGGCAACAGCATTTGGGACAGTTCCTGCTCCAGTTGTTCATGAAGGCAAAGCTGCACATCTGCTACCTATGTCTGGGGAAGCCTAGGTCCAGTCCATGTTTGCTCTTTGGTTGGTGGTTCAAACTCTGAGAGCCCCAAGGATCCAGGTTAATTGACTCTGTTGGTCTTCCTATGGAGTTCTTAGCCCCTTTGGGGCCCACAATTCTTCTCCCTATTCTTCCATAAGAGTGACCAAGCTCTACCACTATTTGATGTTGGTGTCTGTATCTGTCTGAGAGCAGAAGGATACAAAAGCCTCCATGCCTTTCTGAGAGTTGTAACACCCTATCTTAAGATCTCTTCCTCACTCTGGGTTGTGAAGTCAGGGCCCACTCATTGCATCTGACCAACTGGCAGCTAAATTGACCTAGGAGATAAGCAAAAACGTATCAGGCAGAGGTAGGGAAGGTGTCAATCACAGAACAGAGGTAGGGGAGTCCCTGTAGCCTAATCCTCAGCACCACATCCTAAGTGTCTGCTTCTTTCTTCGGGCCAGCCACAGTGTCAGACCCTCTCCTGACCTGAAGTGCCAGCATGGTACCGTGAAATATATGCCTATGACAGAGCTCTTGGAGCCACGTGCAGAGCCAGCTGGCACTCAGCTGTTTAGCTTCAGCCCTGGAGATGGCAGTGATTATGGGACAAAGAGGGTTTTGAGGAAGACACAGAGATTTGCCTGTACTGTCATTGAACCCCTTTCTTACTGTGCAAGCTGGTTCAGCTCCCAACTCTGCTTTGCTTTGTTTCCTCCCAAAAGCCAGTGCCCTCACAGCCATCATGTTCTGATGAGATAACTCAGCCCCAAATGCATATGCACGGTATGTACTTATAAGTGGACATTAGTCATAGAATAGATGCTACACTCCACAGACCAAAGACGCTAAACTTGAAGGAAGGCACATGCAATGATACTTGAATCTCACTCAGAAGGGGGAATAAAATAGTCATAATAGGCAGATGAAGGGAGGGAGCCAGGAAGGAGTGAGGATGGGGAGGGGGATTTGGGGTTTCACAATCAGCTGTGATGGGATACAGGAGAGATGGTCAGATGGCAATAAGAATGAATGGAAACCTGCAACTGACAGGTGGAAAGGTTGGGGACTGGATCTCCAGTACAAGAGAAAAACCTGGGGTAAGGGAGGTACCCAAGAATCAGTGGAGGTGACTTTAGTTGTGACACACAACAAACCGTCTATGGAACCTGAAGAGGCCACATCCTGTACCCAGGCAGTGGCCAGCTGTAGCAGCCACCTAGAGGAGCGATCAAGACAACAACCACCTACAAAACTTTCAACCCCAAATTTATCTTCTCTACAAGAGATGCCAGCATGGGGGATAGAGGAGAGGCTGAGGGAACCAATAACCAGCCCTACTTGATACCCATCCCACGGGAAAGAACCAGTCCCTGACACTATTAATGATACTTTGTTATGCTTTCAGACAGGATTCTAGCATGAGCGTCCTCTGTGACACTCCACCCAGCAGTTGTCCATATTTTCAACTGCTTGTTTGTCAGACTTTCACAAGGGCATAAGTTTTGAGTATTAAGAACAGACATACCTCAGGCAGGAGCATATAAATGGGCAGAGATTCTCCATATTAGCAGAGAATATAGGAAGGGCATTCTTCACTTAAACAGGTAAAGTCCTCTTTGTGTTTTTGTTTTAAATCTGTTAAAATCTGTTTAATTTTCAATGTTTTAAATTTGCTTAAAATCCGTTAAGGTTAGATGTAGTATACATTACATGAACTGTATATACATCACAGTGCTTTGCTGGATAATTTTCCTCTGGGTAAAGGGGTAGGATGTTCTAGAAAACGTTATGCATATGCTTTTCAGGGGTGAGAGAAGCAGAACCTGATGAAACGTGAGCATCAGACTCTGGCAGATGATGGTAACTAACACTGATGGGAAACACTTGTTTCAAAGAATATTAAGAATCAAGTAAACAATGGCAGGATCCATGCATATATACATGTGTGCCCACACATCCATTGTGTGGTAAAAGAAGAAACAAGAGAGCCAGCAGAGGAAGCTGCCACCACCTCTTTAGAACTCACTTATACATACATGTATCTACCTACATAACTGGTGCTCACACACACAAACAAAACCCCACTTACACCATTGATCCTTGAGATGGCTGAGCTTAGGAGCCTGCTGATTTGGTGCCTCTAACACTTTCTCTTACATTCCATGCAGGATCTAGAGTTTCACTTTCCAACAACATAGCAACCAACACACTAGGTTTATTTAGCACTAGAACTCTTACTGAGAGCACAGCCCTGGTATCTGTTCTACTCAGGTTGAAGGTCTCAGTGCATGCTAATTCATGCATGGTGAGAAGGCAGAAAGGCAAGCAGATGCAAACAGAGGGGATTATGTGAGTGAAGAGAGCTGATCAAGGAAGCAATCACCAACCTTTAAGAACCTATCCTTGCAATGAGTATCTGCATCCCAGGCAATGGCCACCCTCATGTCCCACCATACCTTTCAAAGAACCCATCCTCTCTTACCACCTTTGCTCTGGGGATGAAGTTCTAATGTGAGTATCAGCTGACACAAACCACAGTATGCAGTCACCAGAAAGATCAAAATTCCATATATAGCTCGTGTTATAGTCATTGTATTAGACTTATTTATCATGTTCTTATTTTTGATAGTTTTTTACACATATAATAAATGTTAGTGGTTTTCATGTTATTTCTCTAGTTGAAGGAGATTATAAGAGAAATGAACATTTATCCTCCCTTGAAGACTCTCTGTCATCTTCTCTCCATTTGAAGCTATTTCCCTGCCTTTGAACCTCAGTATCCATCTTTCATGACCTGTATAGCATTTTCCTCCTGACCTTGACCCCATCATCTTCCATGTCCCCTCTCAGTTGACGCTGACAACAATCACAGGAGTTCAGAGTAGGGACAGGCATCTGTTTTGTGAATTGGTCCTGACACATCAGATCACACACACACACACACACACACACACACACACACACACACACACTTCTTTCGGAATCAGGCAGAAAGAAAACCAACATTTCTCCAGATTACTGATTCCCAGCAGAAACTGAATGATAGTGAGATCACTGAATAGTTAACTAAATAAATGGCAAATGTCCTCCTCTCCCTATTGTGAAGAATGACTTCTTAGAGCCTTTCACTGCTCATGGAAAAATTCCAAATTCCTTAGTTTAGTCATCAAAGCCATCACAATTGGGGCTCTGTTAAGCATCCTTATCTCCAGCTAACACCCCATGAACCCTGGGCCTTGCTCAGTCATCCCCAGGGCTGTTTAACCTGCTTTTCTTGTTCTTTTCCCTTCAGTTTACTCAAATCCTGGCTAATCCTCAAAAAACCATGCCCAGTCTCTTTTCTTTCATCTGGCAGTCATCATAGTTCTGGGTTACATAGAGCCCAACTAGACTCTTCTCATTGGACAGTAATAAGAGCAGTACAGAAAAACTTACTTTCAGTAGAAGAAAATCATAAGGAATATTCTGGCAAAACTTGTCCATATCTTTTACAATCTAGTCCAGCAAAGCCCAGTAGAAATAGAACATGGACCTCTGCTGTGGTTTGAAAGTGAAAAGTCCTCCTCTCCCTGGTGAAGGAAAGACTCTTGCATTTGAACCTTTGTCCTGAGTTAATGGTGTTATTGGAAGGTGTGGAACCTTGGAAACTAAGTCCTAAATGATAGAAATAAATTACTAGGGATAGGCTCAAAGGTGGTTCCCGTTTCCAGTTCCGTCTATAGCTCTTTGCTTCCTGATCTTCTAAGCACGTAAAAAGATTCCTTCTAAAATGTGAGAGGATCCACTGGATATGCCAATCTAAAATATCTAGTAATCCATATCTGCCCACATGGATTGGATTTCTAGAACCACAAACCACAATAATCCTGGTTTCTTTAAGTTGTTTCTGTCAGACATTTGATTACAACAAAGAACAAACATATGAAACAGGAAAAACAGTATATGCTCACCAGCTTGTCTTATTATTATATTATAGATTTCATATTATTTCAATTAGAACAAAACATAATTTTGGCTCAAAATTCTACCTCTGTTCCTTTTTCTATCTTCATTGTAAAAGAAAAAAAAAAAAAAAAAACAAAAGCAGATCCAGACATACTGGGGTTCCACATGCTTCCTGTGGTATTTTTTTTCTTTCATCCTTACACAGGTAGTGCTGGTGACATTGATATTAAATCGGCCACATTCTTTTTTTTGAATTGTGCAAGGTAAAGACTGCCGTTGTCTGCCAATAGATCCTCAAGTTCGTTGTGACTGTGAATAAGGAAGGCACTTTGTGTGTACAAGTGTATATCTGTTGTCACAGAGTTCCAATGAGAAGATGAGGTTTTCTCATAACCGTTGAATTTTTTCTGAAGTCTGCAAATGCTCTTGCATCACGGGGGAGAGTTGTAATCCTCAACTCACAGAAGTTCTCAGCAGAGTCTCAAATAAATTGACATCGCCCCCAGGGTCCTATGTTAGGGCACTGATTCTTCCTTTCATCCCTTTACCAAATGGGCAACTAGATTTAAAGTTTAATAAATAATTTTTCTTAGTTTTGAAAAAAGAAATTCCTCCATTTGAGAAGGTATGAGTGGGAACAGAGTCATACATATGAGGTTAGTCTATAACTTTCTATACCAAAGATGACCTTGAGGGTCCTTACCTTTGGTCTTACCTTACCTTTGGAGAATAAATGCTGTGTGCCACCAATGTCTTGTTTAGGCAGTGCTATAGAATGGACATGGGCTTCATGCATGATGGAAAAGAATTCTACCATTTGAACTCCTGTTCTAGTTTTATTTTTCTGTTGCTATGAAAAACATAATGACCAAATGCAATGTAGGGGGCACAGGGTTTATTTTAACCCATAGATGACTGCTCCTGATTGAGGAAATTCAAGGCAGGGCACAAGTGGGATCGTGAAGCAGAAATCATAGACATGGTGCTTGCTGGCTTCTTCACTAAGTCTTGCTTAGCTAGGTTATTTATATAGGCTAGGATCACCTGCCTAGGAACTGATGTCACCCACAATGCACCGGAACCCTCCACATCCATTAACAGTCAAGACAATCCCCATAAACATGTTATAGGCCAATCTGCTCTCCGCAATGCCTAAATTGAGATTTCCTATAAAAAATGATTTTGGTTGTGTCAAATTGAAAGGTAGAGCTAACCAGAACACCTCCATCCATATGTTAGTTGGATCATGTTTGTGCTACCCTGTGTCATTTTCATGTTTATCAATGTATAAATTCTTATTTTCTCCTACTAAATGGTCAGGTCCACAAAGTTTGAGCCTTCATTTCTGTTTACCTCACAGCATCCAGTGGAATTGTCCATATCTGATAAGCCCAAGAACAGAGTAGAATCAAGAAATAACACCCATCATTGATTCTAATCTTTGTAATTTTATCAACACAGGAATTCAAATTTGAAAATTCTTTGCTAAGCCTGAGGTAACTCAGAAAGATCACAGCAAAGGGGTTATGTCAAGAACTCAGCTTTCCTCATTCCAGAACAGAGGCTGCTTTTATTATGCACATTCCATCAACAATGTTTGCACATACTACATTTCTGGAAAAAATATCAGTAGCTGCTGACGACATTTGCTTTGTGATCATTCCAAACTAATATAATATATCACAACTTTGTGATGTGAAATGCTAACAAAATAAGGCCACATCATAAAACACATGGTGAGATCTTTGTCTTCTTAGAGAAGGCATAAAATAAGCACTAGCGAGTTACCTTTTGTTCTAATGCAGCACCATGTGTGAATGCATTTTCTTTCCCTCAAAGGTCTCCGGGTTGTAGATCACATTGAGTCATGTGACTCTACCGAATGTCAGAGAGGCAGAAAGATCCACAAAGAGCAGGGTCTACAGGGAAACAACCTCCAACAGGCACACTTTCGTGCTGAAGAATGAACTGGGCTCAGGGAAGGAGCTGAGGGAAGGGTAGACGACATGAAGAGCTATCTAGAAATCTGGTGGGAGCAGGCAGTGGTGTGGAACCTCTACTGGTGTGAACTCATTATCTAAAATCCTCCCTCAATGTACTAAGAGGCTTTACAACCAGAATCTAAGTTGTACCTGTTCACTCTGTGTTCATGGTCCTTTCATATTCTGCATACAAATATTTGCTGTGATCCAAAGTACCAAGGCAATAATTCTCCTGACAGGTGTCAAGGGTTAAGCACCATTCGACTGGTGCTACTCCAAAAAGTGCAACATCCTCCATTTGGCAGCACTGAGTAAAGCTTAAATTATTTAAATTAATACAAATTGAGGTTTTTTTTAAAACTGTGCTTATCAATATCAAAATCAAAATCATTGCAATATTTATGCCATAGCTGATAGGACACGCACTGGGATACTATGGTAGGAAGAAAGAGTTTAAGACTATGCAGACACCAATAACGCTGAGATGCTCGGACTTTGTATCTCCATAGAGCTTACTATGAACTGCTTGATTGGAGACAAATACTGTCCATTTTATATTTTAGAACATAGGGTGCAGTCTGTGGCACCCAAGGTAGAATTATATTTACCACTGTAAATGACAGTCTATCAAAGTCTTAGGAAGCATGCCAAAACATTCTAGATGCTCAAATGATTCCTGAAATGCCTTTAAGCAGCTCACTTTGCCTTTTCTCACCTCATTCTTTTTGTAAGTAATGTTGACATCCTTTTTAATTGGGTCTGGATTCATCTGTTCTATGTATGTCAGATCCAGCTAAGTCTCCTTTTTTCCTCTCAGTATTTGAAAGCATATATTAATGTACTGGATCACCCCCCTTTTCTTTTCTTACAGAAAAAAATCAAAGGAAAGAAAAATGTAATGATATAGATACTGTCTTTGCTTAAAAGTCACTCCATGGAACACCTTAATTAGGACCCTTGCTGCTACATTACCTAGCTTATTATGTCTCTCAGTTTATGACAACTGGAAAAATCATTTAGAGCAACATGAAAATCAGCTCTAAGTTGTCTCGGATAAACCTGACAGATTGGAAAGCTGCTTTGAAAATTGTAATAGGAACTTCTAAGAGACAGAGACTTGAAACAGTTTCGTGCCTGACAGTTTGTGTTGCAGAGGTAATTAGGGTTCATCAGATATTGAGCTACTAACATAATGATTTATTAATTTCTGACTCTTCTAAAGTTATATTATTTGTCCTTCCTTTCACCCACTCACCCTTAGCAGAAAATACTTCTTCCATGGAATCCTACTATGATAAAATGTATGCCTTTACACAGGTTTGACTGTCATCAAGGTTGTGACACTGAAATCTCACATTTTAAATGAAAGATTTTTTTTTCTTTAAAAAAAGGATCAGAATAAAAGTAATTCTGATCCTTTTTTTTTTTTAAGTTGTGGGAAACATATGCTCTCTTTCTCAGATGGATATTGTTTAAAAGAAGAAAAGCCTATGCACAGCTGCTGTGGGGCCTCTTTTATTCCTGATGATAATGCATCTATCTTGGAGAAGCAGCAGGATTACATTGTAAGTGTTTGCTGTAAAGTCTTACATGTGGCTGACAAAAGAAGACTTAATACATGAAGGGGAAGATAGGTGAAGGACACTACAGAATGTGGAATGAAGTACTTGAAAAGAATTCATGATTTATCATCATTGCTGTGTAGGTTGTACAGTATTGTGCATTTAAATTATTTCAGAAATAATGGAATCTCCATATTATAAATATGGAAGATACTGTGGATTCAAGGTAAGATTTCAGTTAATCATTTATAACCAGTTAATGGGCCAGTGCCCAACTTTCTTTAAGCCCATCGTTATTTAGTTGCCAATAGGATTGAAGTAAGCATAGCTAAAGATGCCTCCATCCAGTGCTGGCAAGTCCTTTAAAAAAGTTATTGACACAGAAGCTGCTGTGTGCAAGCTTTTACCTTTGGACCATTCTAGTTTCTTTTGTGATTTTTTTTTTAAAAAACAAATTCTATATATAAGGAATTTCTTCCTCTTTACTTTTCATGACATACCACAGATACAAGATTATGGTATTACATATGGATTTCATGAGAAAAATTACCCCAAGAATTAGAGATATTCATGAGCTGAAAAGTCAGCCATTTACTATATTTTGAATAGGATCTATTGCCATAGAAATTGAAAACAGTAAAACTAAAATACATAGGAAGATGTGTTTCTTGATAGTTGGTGACAAAGAAAACTGGCCTTTGACTAATAGAATGTCCTTTTTATCTCTGAGGAACGATCCCATACATTACTTGGACCATTGTTATCCAAAAGAATAAGGTATTTTTCACTTTAAAGACACATTAAATTAATTGGCTTTTTTTATCACAGTCTTATAGAGTCACTGTAAATGCTTTAGGTACCTTGTTCCCAGCTCTGTTAGCAGATGGCTCTTTGCTTCAATTTGTTTATGAGCAGTGGAATACTATTACACAAAAACAGGGAAAACAGGCTGTTCTGCCTCCTTACTCTGTGGACCTCTATCTGTAGCATGGAGGTAACATTAGCTCATACTTCAAGGGAATTAAATGTGTTAGTTGATGTAAAGGGTGTATAAGGTTTCTTTGGAAATTTTTCATAATGATTCTTCTCCTGCACTGTTGTTATGGATTGCATTATTGTCTGTGATCAATATTTAATATACATATAAAAGGCTTTAAGACATTTTCCATATCTTTCTATAATTGTTGAAAACATGGAGCAAGCATAAGAATACACCACACACACACACACACACACACACACACACACAGAAAGAGAGAGAGAGAGAGAGAAAGAGAGAGAGAGAGAGAGAACAGATAATTCTTGAAGGTAATTCTAAGATCAGCCAAGGAACTGGAATTGAACTTTACTCTGCAGGGTAAGCAGTGTCTTGGACCTTCCAACCTGCTGATGCTTAAGGTAACTTACACTGCTTAGTTTTCTGAGTTTATGGGTAATAGTGGGTTGGGAGGTAGAATGATGTCACAATAGCTGTGAGTTCATGTATGAAGCTGTCCTGCTGTGTCCAGAAAACACTGTTTCCTTGTAGTCATCAACTGTATCTGTCTCTTATTTTCTTTCCATTACCTTTTCCTTAGTGATTCTTGAGCCTTACAAGGAAGACAAGCAGGATAGACGTTCTTTTATTTTCTAGACTTGGTTAATTGTGGGTCTCTGTACCATCTACTTCATACAGAGGAATCTCAAATGAAGGTTGAAAAATGATGTACTCATTGATGTGTGTGTGTGTATGTGTGTGTGTGTGTGTGTGTGTGTGTGTGTGTGTGTGTCATCAGTAATTGGCTTAACACTGTATCCACTAGCAGAGTAGCAGGAAATTCTCCCCTAGGCCTATGACCCACTTATCTACAGGTTCTAGGCCTGAGAGTGCAAGTCAAAGTAAGAGCAAATGCCAGCATTGAGATGGAATTTGAACATGGAATCCTATTTCTTACTGTGAAGATATTTGACAATTGCTAGCAGCTGGGGGAAAAAGAGAGCACTTTCTCTTAAGAGTATAGCACCTGATAAATTGGCTATACTCCAGTGGAAGACCATACAGGTGAGAACATTTGAGCTATGCAAATTGGTCTTACTGGGGCTAAAGAAATAAAAATAAGAAAGGAAGGGTGGGTTGGGAGGTAGAATTGATCTGGGAAAAGTCAGGAAGCTTCGAGATGAATATGATCAAAACATGTTGTAGGAAACTCTCAAAGAACTAATTAAAACTAAAAATAACGAGACGTTAAGAATAGAGTGTTATAAAAGTCTTGTGCTGTGCCAGAACTACATCAGTGATAAACTTCCAGATGGCTCAAAGACATTACACCTACCTGAGGAGGAGGCATTGCTGGTTCAGGACAAAATGAAGTTCTAGGATGGAATGACAAAGAATGTTTCAGCTGTAGACCAGGGTTAGCAAATTAATGGAAATTAAAGTAAGGAAAGAGACCTCTGGGTAAAGTGAAAAATTAGTCAGGTGAAAAAAGGCATAAGATTATTCAGGGGGAGCCAATACATGTCAGAAAGAAGAGGACCCAACACGAGAGAAACAAGATGCAATAATTTACTGTAAAAACACAACATGTGTACAAAACAGTTGACTAGACACAATTGAGGATGTTACCTACAATACAGGACTGTATAGAAATAGGAATAAAAAGGTTAAAGATCATTGTTCAAGTATCTCCCTATTGCTGCAGAGATCAAAAGAGTCAGTAAATAGAACCAGCCAAGGTATCTGGCAACAGATAGATGGATAAAGAAAATGTGGTACATGATATAACAGAATTTTACTCAGTCATCAAGAACAATGAAGTCATGATGTCTAAGGAAAATAAATGGGACTGTAAATTATTGTGCTCAGTGAGATAAGCCAGATTCAAAGAGAACAACTGAGCCCGAGGGGTGGGAAGGCAAAGAGAACACAAATATGTAGATCATGAAACTATAAATGGAGCATGGAGAAGCAGAAGAAATCGTAAGGGAGGCAAGAGAGTTACATGAAATATGAAAGTGTAGGAAGGGCCACTCAATCACTCTGGGGGAGGAAGGTGACACAAGGAAAATCAGTGAGGAAGGAAAACTCAGAAAGAAGGACGATGACACGCGTGCATGAGATGACATGATGAAATCGATGTGTTTATTTATTACTTTAAAATTGATTATAAAGTCTATTAAAGATCAGTTGAGAAGTATTAAACTGATGCTAATTGAGCGAATGGAAGAGAAATCAATATTAATACATCTCATCAATAAACTGGCAACTGATCATAAATGATCATAAATTACCAAAATTGAAGAGGCTCATTACTTTTGAATAGAGCTGAACAATGATAAAAACAAAACCAAGTCTCAGCAGATAAAGGAGGGTATGACCAAGCCTGATAACCTGAATTCAATACCCAGGGCCCACAAGGTGAGAGAACCAACTTCTGCAAGTTGCCCTTTGTGTCTTGCAAGCACTGCCTCTACCCACACAGATAAAATAAATTAAAGCAAAACAGAACAGTCATGTTTCATGAGTTCATCATTTATATGCAATCATCATTGTGAAACAACAGTGTTTCAGTGATAAATTATAGTTTAAAAAATGTTTAAAGAGGGACAGGTAATAATCTTTCAAAAAAAAATCTACCATAATAATTTCAGCCCTAAAATTTTTAAGGAGATATAAAGGACTCATACTATGAAAAAAAAAAAGTACCTTCTAAGAGCTAAGGAAAATATAGCAGACAGCATGGATTCTGTGAATAAAATATTTTCAACCTCCATTTTGTAAGAGTGTTTGTTACTCACACTCACAGAAAAAATAATAAATCATACATGTCAGTATTAAAAATACAATAGGAAACTAAAATGTAAGACATAATATGCAAGTAAGTCATAAAGAAGAATTGTAAACCCATGACACCATCATCTGAATAGTGATGATGATGATTACATTGACGACAATGATGACAAGGACAACAATGATGATGACCATTTGTGTTAAACACACAAGCATACACACTGGAGCTGGAGAGAAGGCTAGATGCTAAAAGCACATGGTGCTCTTGTTCCCAGGACTCATGTCAGGTGTCTTATACCTGCTTATAATTAATATCAGATCGAAAAAGATTTAAAATCTCTGCCCTCTTCAGTCACCTCCACACACAGGCATACCATCCAAAGACTATATATACATATGTAAAAGTAAAAATAAATGCTTATAAAACCACACTTTCTGATAAAGCTTGAGACAAGAATACCCCAAAGATAGATGTCTTAGTCACTGTTCTGTTGCTGTCAAGAGACACCATGACCGAGGCAATTCTTATTTAAAAAAAAAAAACCATTTAATTGGGGGTTTGCTTACAGTTTTGGAGTTTGGGCCATTATCATCATGGTGGGGAGCATGACTATATGTAGGCAGACATGATGCTAGAGAGTTAGCTGACAGTTCTACACCCTGATCTGTAGAAAGAGAGAGACTTTGGACCCAGTATGGACTTTAGAAACCTCAAAACCCACCCCTCAGTGACATACTTTCTTCAACAAGGCCATACCCTCTAATCCTTCTAATCCTTTAAAACAGTTCCACTCCCTGATGAGTAAAAATTTAACTATATGAGCCTATGGGGGCCATTCTTTTTCAAACAACCACAAGATAAAGTGTGTTTTGAAGAATAGTAAAGTAGATGATGGAATTTACGAAGAAGAAAGGAGAGTTAACTTTAAATATTTTGGCCGGGCAGTGGTGATGCATGCCTTTAATCCCAGCACTTGGGAGGCAGAGGCAGGCGGATTTCTGAGTTTGAGGCCAGCTTGGTCTACAAAGTGAGTTCCAGGACAGCCAGGGCTATACAGAGAAACCCTATCTCAAAAAAGCTTTAAATATTTCCAGAAAAGTAAAGTAAAAGCATTTAAATTTTAATTTTATTAAACTTTAGCAAAGAAAACTAAGATAATTTAACATAAATTGGGCTGAAATTTTTTATTGTAAAAAAAAAAGATAAGAATGGAAAGTAAAAAAATTATACATGTGAATGAAATGAGATTAATTCTAAACACAAGAAAAGTTCATCCCAATAAAATATAGTATCTTTTTGTATGACTAAAGAGCAATTTCTCTAAATTTCCTGTTTTCTAGTTCCTGAAATTTATAAATATAAGTAAGGTAAGAACCCCGAGATAGAAAGTTTTTCTGAATTGTGAAGGCAAACCAAGGTTAAGCTAAACCTCTGAGAACTTTTGACAAAACTGTTTCCAAAGAAAAAGAGGAGGATACAAGTGGTAGATGATGCAGAATTGTGGGGTTTGAAGATGGGGGAAGGGTCATGACCCTGGAGAATAAGAACTGTCTGGAACCTTGAATATGTTAGAAAGTAATCCTCCATTAGAAATTTCAAAGCAGTATATATGTTGGTAAAACCTTAATTTCAGCTCACTGAGGCTCTCACTGGGCTCCTGTCCCCCACAATTTTGAGATAATACATTTGGCTTGTTTTAAACCACTAAATTAGTGATGATGTATTATAACAGAAAATGAATACAATCTACCAGGTTATAGTCCTTCCTGATCATGCTAAATTCCAGTAACCTATGTAGCAGGGAGAAATATGGACACGCATAGAGATAGAATAACATACCTCACAATCACAAATCTATAAGTCTTGGTATAAGTGTTTAGTTTATGGAATCAAAATTATCTTGATCATATGCTTTTCTGTCTTTCTTCTGGGTATGCAACGCTGTTTTCCCACATGAATAGATATTATCTCACTGCAGTGGTTATGAAATGTGCTAATACAAAAACACAATACAGTCATTTAACATTATTTCAAAAATTATGGGTGTGCACGCTCTGCTCACATTTTATGTTCTTATAAGTACTGTCATAATATATGATCTTGAATGGATTTATTTGATTGCTTCATTCCATACATTTTAAGAAAGATTTTTGTGGAAATTCTTGTTTAAGTAACATTAGCATTTATTACTTAAAATATAATGCTTTATTGCATTAGTAAATTATTCTGCTTTCTCTCATTTTAGCAATAGCTTTGTCTAGCAGCAAGGCACAGAAGAAGAAAGATATTTATGTTTTGTAGGGTTGCTTTTGTTTCCATCTTTCCCCAGACTTCTATCCTTTGTGTTTGAAAGGCTGATTGTGATTGTGCCTGAAGGAGGCCATTCCCAAGTTCAAGGAGACCCACCCCCAACCAACCTGCCATTCTACCTGCTGCCAGAAAGATCTCATATGCTAAAATCGCTGATTGCCTCAATCTGGACTGCTAAAGAAGGAATCCAGATCTCCATGGAAACAATAAATAGAAAGAAGCAAATAAGCAGCTGCATTATGAAATCAATGTCCTTTTTACTCAAACAATAATTTTCCATTTGCATATAAATAAAAATCATCTAAGCATCACAGGTAGGTAAATATGTCTCTTATAAAAAAAGTCTTTTGGTAAATGACTTTGTTTCTCTAGACTCTGCTCTGGGTCTAGAGAGACAATGATTAAGAATGCTTGCTGTTCTTCCTTAAGACCCAAGTTCAATTATGACCCCTGTTCTACAGCTCTCAACTGCTTATAGCTCTAGACCTAGAGAGTATGACAACCTTTGTTATGCCCAAAGTGCCCCCCACCCCCGCCTCCTCAAAGTGCTAGATAAACTTGCCTAAAGTCAGATTTCTATTTACCAGAAAAGCACATCTCCTAGGACATGTTTCTGTTTATGAGAATCACCATAATCTTGCCCTAAATATCAACTACCCAGTCCTAGGTCAATCTGCATAGCCTGTGAACACATCTTGCTCTCATATTGTTAAGAGGAAGCAATCAAATATCACCACTGAGACACAGGCTGTAGCCAACTGAAAGTCATTATTGCAGTTGGCTGGGTTTATCCTTAGGTATTCAGAGACTCAAGTACAGAACCAAGTGTCCAGAGTATGGTGTCTTGGAAGGCAAAACCGTGCCCTGGCATCACCATTAGAAGCTGCAAGAAGGCGTTGTAAGAGCAAGCAGTTTAACAAGCCAGGATAAGCAATTATCTGGAAGGGATGTCTGCAGAAGTAGACAGTTTATAAGAAGCAAAGGTAAGCTAGCTGGGGTATCTTGAGCTTGGTTTCCTGTATAGAGTAGAGTAATTTTCTGTAGGCTTTCTCATTAAGGAGATCAAATTCTGGTGAGGCCTAAAGTTGCCTCAGCAAGAATATAAGATGGAGGAATCTCTGCATGGTATTACTCTGTCAACATATAATATACCTTTCTTGCTTTTCTGACATTTTGCTCTTCTCTCTGCCCTGCCACTGAGAGACAGCTTTGGCAGTTTGATCCCTAATAGACACTTCTACCCATAGAAGACTGGTTCAGTAGTTTCATTGTACTCTTGAGTACACTCCAGATCTCTTTGACTACTGGCACTGTGTGCACATACATATCCACATAATCCCATAAGTAAAGGAAGAAGAAGGAGGGGGGAGGGGAAAGGTAAGGGGAGGAAGGAAAAGGAGAAGGGGAAGGGGAAG